>QGOD01000356.1:0-27317 GCA_003313065.1 Sarcodon sp. MG97
ATGGCGAACATTTTGATAGTAGAAGGATTCTCTATTTTGGGTATTTGGGCCTGGATTGTGTTCAACCCCTATTAGCCCTTCTATTACTTTGTCATGTGTGGTATTTCTTGGGTACTTAGGGGCTTGAGGTATATAGAGATAATAGAAATTGAGTATATATTGGAGGGCATGTGTTGGTACTGCTATGCTAATACATATAATGTTTGGAAGAGATTGGACGGTTTTTTCGATCTTGTCAAGTCTCCCGCAGATACTGTCTAGTTGGGTTATGATATGGAGTTCCAATTCGCGTTGGGAGTCTTCAATAGACCTCTTGATTTCTTTCAATAGGAACTCGTTGTTGAAATCAACCGAGCTCATAGAATCGTCATCATCGTTATCGTTATCTTCTCTATCGGTGTTTTCTGTGTGTGTTACAGCTGTGCGTGTTGAGTTTTGGGTAGGGGGGGTGTGGAGGAGTGGGTTGGGTTGTTTGTGTTGGAAAATGGTTGCGTTGACATAGTTTTCGTATAAGGCTCAAGTAGTGAGGAGATTCGTGGGGGTGTGAGGGGGCGGAGAGCTTTATTTTCTCTTGAGTTCTGGGGAGTGGTGGACATGTGTGTTTGGTGCGTGGTGCTTAGAGGAGGGCATGAGGAAGGGGCGTGGCAAGTCATTCGGGGCATGTGTTGGGGTGGAGAGGTGGATTCGAAGGGATGGGTGATGTGAGAGTTTGTTTGCGGGCGAGCATTGTAGTTTGTGTGTTTTAAAACATAGCCTTCTTCATTAAGGCGTATCCCTGGCAAACCAGGGTTGAAGTAGGAATGTACACTGATTAATAGCCTCAGTGCGGGCTCTAGAGACATTTTAACCTCTTGCTCAGAGAGGGGGACCATAACTGGCCCTGGTCGTTCACCCGCTGGCACGCTGCGGGTCCCATCATCGAGAGTGACATTTGTCGAGTGAGTCTTGGCGGCCAGGGTGCATCCTGTGGCGAGACGAGACTGCAGATCGATTAGGCGCCGGTGAGCTGATGAGGTATAGAGACAAGAAGCGTGTGTGACGTGGCTTGTCACGCAGTCAGTGCAGGATCAGTGCGTCAACGGTTGCACCTGCTTCACGCATATCTTCCCCTGCATTTGCCTTCTCTCTACTTTGACTCAGGTTTGATGTGATTTTTGTTATTGTCTTATCGAACATCCTATAGCAATTTACAATCTTGCCATCCCGAGTCTTCGCGCGTGGCTATGGACACCACTACCGGTAACAGAGATCAGCTCGATGAAGAAGCAGCTTCTGGACCCGATATTCAGCGACGACAGCGAAGCTCGATTCCATCGTTCCTCTTTATCTCGTTTCTATTCTTCATGCTCAATAATCATAACGAGGAAGACGCTGTTTCCCGCTTTCAATATAAGGATATCATTCAGGCATTCGAACATCAATTGTCCAATTATTCTTCTTGGTTAGCTGGAAATGAGTCTGATTTCTATCTTGTGAGTACTGTTTATTACTCGCGACGTTTGATTGATTCTACGCCCAACCATAAAGAAGTGCAACAGACTGACCTCAATGTCATCTAGCCAGCAAGAAACCAATATCTCGATCCTCTAGTGCGAAGCTTTTTGTCTTTCGGACCCGAAGTAAACCCAACACTGGGATCATACTACACCAATGTTTCTGCCATTTTCCGTGGCGACGTCTTATTCCACAATCTTACGTCCGTCTCGGAGGATCAGGACGACGCATGGCACCAATTGGCTCACAATTTTATGAACGGGACCAATATAACGTCCATCCCCCAATACCTGGGAACTTGGAACTGGACAAACACGGACAAGATCGGTATCAAGATTCATGACAGAAAGGTTACCGATGTAGTGGATGCGACCGAAGATGTTGCTATATTTCACGTTGGTAACTCTAAACCGATTCCGGCTCCTTGATTTATTGTGATTATAGGGCAAAATTGAATTGTTCGATTCAGACGTGTCAGATACTATAATCCTCGATTTCGATGGTGCCCACTTTATAAATAACGGATCTTTCTATGCGTTTGCTGAAGAAGATGGGTATGTGCCAATATCGTCAACCCTCTCGACGAGCTTATCTGTTTTGCAGAAGGACATCACTAGATATTCGCTATACGCCAAACCTTGTCCCTGAACATGTGCAAAACCAGACAGCCAGAATACTTCAGATTGAAATGTCCCGTAGGCTTTCCAAACTCAGGGATGCTGTTGATTTCTCCGTGCTCGACGAGCTGCCTGACAAAAATGGTAATCCACTCTAACTAATGCCTTGTATGATTAAATGCGGACTCGAGATAGACCATGCACAATCACATAAGTGTCCCTTCATCCTCTATGGTCAATTGGAACCTTCATCGATACCCAAGTATCTCATGGAAGAACTGGAGCAAGAAATCGAGAAGCCTAGTGGAATTACCATTGTCACACCGCCAAAAATGAGCATGAATGGGGTGCTTGTTAGCCAGCAATGTGGTATCTTATTCGAGATCTCCGGCACAAGCGGCCTAAAGTGAGTTACCCCTATGGTTAAGACAGTTTTTTTTATTGATCACGCTACAGAACGTTAAGTTTCAACAGGAGAGTTACAACCTGTAAGAAAATTGTTACTCAGATGTCTAAATTTATCACTGTGTCTGGTGAATAGATGCGGGCGCGTCTGCCATTTTATACCTCGTACTCCTTATTCTTTTGAGTCGCCAAATTTCACGGAGCAGAACCCCAGCAGGAGTATCTAAAATTTCTCGATGGACCTTTCTTACCCAAGGGCTGGTGGATACCATTTCATTTGTGGTTGTACGTAATCTTTTGCCCCTCCGAGCCTTACAATATTGACACGCGTTATGATCAGTACATTACCCTTGCTGCTGCGGTAGAAGGTCGAGCATCATTGTCGTTAATTGCCCCTGCCGCTTTGGCTTGTATCTTGTTCGTGTACGAGATGGTGAGGGTGGAAATTTTTCAATATGCGTTATTTGATCCAGTATTGGTAGCAATTTGCCGTCCTCATATACCGCATTCAACTTCCTGAAGACACTGTCGTCGACAGGCCTTCTCCCGCACTTGCACCTGTGCGCGTCCCGTCTCCAACGCCACCAGACATTTCACCGAACGAAGTTTTGGAACACGGTGAATCGACCACCCCTCCGATATCAGTCGCTATTCCAACACCCACGCCAGTCGCCTCGCCACCGAACCAACAGCAAGAATCATTTTGGCGCTTTTTCGTGCACCATTTTCGGACGGATCCACAAGCGCGGCTCTGTAAGTGGCGCTTCTGATGTAATTGCAACTAGACTAAGTGTCTTCTCTGTGTCAGGGCTCTCAATGTCACTTTTCCTCATGATCATGTTTCGCGTCATCATGATTCTTTCTCTGCCATTGTTTTCGATGATGGTAGCATATTCTTTGTTTTGGTTACCTCAAATCGTTAGATCTGCTCATCGAGGCAGAACTTGTGGTTTGAGTAAAGAATATCTTATTGGCACAACGATCTGCAGATTGTGTTTTGCTTTCTGTGAGTGCTTGTCTGTCCTCTATGCTTTGTTGACGAAACCATCAGAGCAGACTTTCTCGCATATACCGAAAATATTCTTAACATTCAACCGAGACGTAGGATGTCATTTACTTTTTCACTTTCTCCATGTATGACTGAACTCTGCCTAGCATGGATCTATACATTTGCGTGTTGGATGTTCTTCCAAATATTCGTTGTTGTTCTTCAAGACTTTTACGGGCCTGCGTTCTTCTTGCCGTTTAAGGCACGTTGAATTTTTAAATTAGTAAATACGCTAATAATATACCCTTCTTCAGTTTGCAACGACAAACGTATACGACTATCACCCTCCTATGTCTGTTCCAGATTCTGAATCACCCGAACGATCGTTGGGAGACTGTTCAATCTGCATGGAAGCCATCGTCGTTGAATCACCAAATCATCTAGTCGAAAAACAGCATTCAGATGCTCGGAGTAGTAGTGGAAGGTTTTTCAGCGCTGTACAGAGGGGTGTAGTTGGTGCTGCTGCTGCAAGGAAAGACTACAGCCTTGCGCCTTGTCATCATCTATTCGTGAGTGATTGCATTTTGCGTTTAGGTATCACTTTAATCTGTTTTTTTTTTCCCAAGCATACGACGTGTCTCGAACGCGTGGGTGTACTTCCGCTTTCACTCTTGCTATTACATTGACCTGTTTCTTTTCGACGTCAGTGGCTAGCTATCAAGGTGTGCACCCATGTTTGAACATACTTGACTGGCCCTCACGCTCGTAATTAGAACATCTGCCCACAGTGTCGAAGGCCCTTGCCGCCGCTTTGATTGACCTAGAAATCCTATAGCATATCGTTGATCTACATTGTATTTTAATTATCCAAGAATATACTTTTAATCCCTTTACTAGGGAACATCGCGACGCTAAAAGCTTCAAAATGAGGGCGACTTTGAACATTTTACTCTAGTGATGTACACTCCAATAACAAACCACTATCAACAGTAACACACCATCGACAGCGATAAGGGGAGTATTAAAAACTAATACCAAGTATTTTATGGCGAGGTTTACTCGCTGAGGACTTTGAACGAAGGTTGCCAGCTTCCCTGTGACACATGTGACAGGGAGACCAGGAGGAGAGATTCTATAGTGAGATGGTTATGGCTGAGACGCCAGAGCGGTTCCGTACATTCCGTGCCTCCGTCCTCCATCTCTTGGATAAATTTCTGCAGAGACTTTCCTATCTCCGTGGCGAGCTTGGATAGAGTGATTTGCTTCCTCGGAGCTCTCCATTCTTTCGTTTTGATCTGGCAACACGCGCAAGTCAGCGATAAGCAACGAGTTCAACAGTATTGCCGTACCGTATGACTCCAAGATGGATAACCCGGCCACTAAGAGCAGCAGAATCATCAGGGGGGGTGTGGAGGGACATACTAGTGAAAAGACGCACCTCGAATCTCAAAGAGACAGATGTAGGGCGATTGAGAAACATCGGGTCGTCTCTCCCTTTTAAGTCAGAGTATTTTTTATCCACCGCATCTGGGACATAAATACCCTCCTCGCCACTCGTCCTGAATAAAATCTCTGCATCCAGAGCTCCCTCGTTTTTACAACGGGACATATACCGCCGCTGCGGAACAATTAACCCGCGAATTTTTTCTATGTCCCAATCTGGTTCAGTTTCCACAGCAGGAGATACCTGCGAATGGGGCTGAGCCAAGTAAGACGACCCCCCGGTGCCATGGTGGAAACGATACGGGTTATAAAAATATTGTTGTGGAGTGTTGAGATTCAAGGAATGAACATCCATGTACGGGGTGAGCGCAGGGGGGGGTTCTGGTGCAGAAACGATCCCTGATGGGGTGAACTAATGATGGGATCAATGAGGACCACACTTATCGTTTGAAAAGTCACTAACCCTTTGTGACTCTTGAAATGGTACATTGAAGAAAGCTTCCGCGTTCATATTGCTTGTAAAAATTTCTAGAGGCTGGTGGCTGCGCGGTAATCCTATCATACCTACGACGACACAGTAAGCTCAGCCGGTAAAGAAAAGGGGGTCGTCTGCCGAACCTCTGGATGGAATCGGAAGAGACGGTCGGTCCACAGGCATGGGTGGTACGCTCATGTAAAGTCCGTTGATGCCAGTAGCAGCCTCGACAGAGGGAACGTAGACGAAGGAGTTCAAACGATCGCTGTGATACTCTTGATTATAATTAACAGAAGGGCGATGGGGCTCCTTGATGATAAGATGAGCGTCATAAATAAACCAGGATGGCACGACCTACTAAGAGACAATCGTAGGGGTGGATGTCAGCGGTTTCATCGTCATGCTCAGAACGGCCGTGATATGGATTGGAATCCATGACAATAGGGACATGGAAGAGGACACGAGCGGTCGATTTTATCTCAACGTCGACAACATGGCGGGGGAAAAAAAATCCTAGTATTGGTCTCCTCGCAATGATTCTCGTGTTCGTAAAGCTATTGATCTCAACCACCAAGAACCACCGTAATTATGTCAGCTTCCTGAGGATCTGATGAAAATAAACACACTCCACTTATTCTAGAACCCGTTAGCTTCGCGCGCATCGCACATCAATTAATCACCATCGAGGCTGATAGATAGTTAGAAGCGCGAACCAAACCAGAACGAGCCGGTTATTATCGCTCTGAATCACTGTCGCGAGGCCTGCCCTACTGATGAGCCCACATACCATGGGTCATAACATTGGTTAGCACAGGGACATAGGGGTTGTTACGACATCTCTGCAGCAACACCGTTTCCTCCGGTGGTTTTTGTAATTCATATAGAACAACGTGTTGACCAGACATGGCGACGGATTATGCGACTCGACACGTTGAGAAGACACGTAGTGGCTTTGTGATAAATTGGGTTAGTCCGGCGCATCACACGGCAAGCAATGAATGGGACAAACCACGCACCAGGACCGAGTGTGGTGAAACTGTGATTCCTGGTAGGACAATTCTGGTGTGGGAAGTTTAGAGTGCCTACTTTGTCTTCGATTTTTTGATCGTGTTCATGGGTAGTCTTGTATTAGAAGTTTGGGACCAGGTTTCCATTTACACGACATCTGTATTTGATTTCGACCGCCGGGGTTTCAGATGTCGCGATGAGGCTACGGTTTACAAGTAGAGTTGTAAGAATGTAACCGTGCACAATACAGTGTGTTGGCGCAGCAACCCGGTCCGAGTTCGCAGTCCCTTGGGTCAGCCGCAGAAATATATGGATTAAACCGCGAGGCCTTCAATGGGGGCGAAGCTGAATTGAACGTCGTGGGAGAATTCACTGACATCAAATTGTGGCTACTATTGTTTGTTTTTTTTTTTCAACTTAATTTCGAATGATAAGTTTCAACTTGGTACTGGTGGTAACCTGGTAGGGGATTTGATGATGATACGTGTACAATGGACAGGACATTGGAAACCATCATGCATCATATCCATGACGGTACTACTTGTAAATTGTGCATTGAACACACTGGCGTTTCCGTCAGAAAGTTGTCCCATTTCATCCACTCTGCACGCAATCATACATGGGTAGTAAGCGCTAGTTACAGGCACCAGCTCTCGCCACAAGGTTCAACTCACTACTCGCAAAAAAAAGGTATCCCGCTGTTCAAAATAAATTCAGCTCCATAAATTTGCAAAGCGTTTTGAAGCTACCATTTTCCCAAGGAGGTTTAGTTTGGAGGAACAAGTGCACATTGGCGGTGACAGGAGCACCATTCCTGCTTACTGCACTATGCATTTTTGCATCATTCAGGAGAACTGATAATATAAAATTTCGGCGGCGAGTGTTTTGTTTCAGCGTTCATGATTATCCCACAAACGTGCTGTTTGGATCAAGGCGCTCTACCGGTAAGTATCCGGATGACCTCTTTGTATCTATTTCTAGTGCCCTCAATGACATCCTGGCTCATCATCCATCCACTCCCATCAATGCCGCCCTCCAAGCCCTGCTTAAACCCATTAGCTACTAACCAATCGCGTAGATATTGTTTATCGAAACTGGATTGCGGCTTCCCAGCTTCATAGGAATCGGCCGGCCAATAACGAGACGAGTCTGGGGTCAAAAGTTCGTCTATCAACATCAAAGCACCAGTGGAAGGATCAACTCCAAATTCGAACTTGGTGTCAGCAAGGATCAGCCCCTTAGTCAATACATACTGGGCGGCCGTTTCGTAAAGTTCAACGGAGATAATCGAGACCTGCTCGTACTTCGCTTCTCCAAGAAGTGATACAGCTGAAATTGAGCATGAGTGATCAAAACAGGATCGGTGCAGGAAGTGATGTACACCTTGTTGTGGAGATATATTCTCGTCGTGCTGACCAGCGTGGGCTTTTGTTGACGGTGTAAATAAAGGCACAGGTAGTTTCTGTGATTCAACGAGGCCAGGAGGCAGAGGGATCCCATGTACAGTTCCTGATTTTTTGTATTCCGACCAAGCCGAACCTTGGTTGAGACGACGAGCGGCGGTGATAGTTGTAAACCCACTGTAGCCTTAATATTTAAACGACAAACCTGTCAGATAGCCACGGACAATAGCTTCGATTGGAACGACTTCGGCCTTTTTAACTAGCATGGTTCTTCCGTCCAACTGTTCTTTGTACTTTCTAACTTCTTCCGGCATCTTTTCGATATTTACAGTGACGAAATGGTTGGGAATGGTGGCGTCGAGCTTGGTGAACCAAAAACGGGATATCTCAGTCAACAATTTTCCCTTTCCAGGGACACCCTGCTTGTCCGTTCGTTCAAATAAGCTAAGCAGAAAGCAGAGGGACAGACGTTGCGCAAAATAACATCATACGCAGAGATACGATCTGTGGCCACGAATAGGAGAAGACCGGGATCAGATGTTGTGTAGATGTCGCGAACCTTTCCTCTTGAAAGTAGAGTAAGATCCGGGAGATTTGAATTCGTGAGAGCCTGTTCAGCCATGCTGACCAGAACTGTCGCGATAGATCAAAGCGCGTACTATAGTTGACGATGATTGGATGAAGAAGTGTTTTGTGTAGTGTTACTTGTGACAGTGTGATTCATGATCATCCTCATGAGCAGTGCTCAACAAACGTCTGTAATGTCAAACAACGCGACGAGCTCGAAAGGAAGTAAACGTTGGTCTCATTTCTACGCGGCACTTCAATTGGCGATTCAACGGTCAGCACACAAGTGGACGTAAGCCGCCTCTCTGCCCCTATAACACCCCAATTGACTGAACGGACCTGCCTCGTTCTCAGATGGGAAAACTTCACGGAATGCTTTCCGCTTTTATGCAAAGAACAGCCGGACGGTGCACAAGGGATATTCAACACCGTTTCCTGGCACATGGAAGAAAGTATTTCTGTAAGTTCTATAGTGTAAGTTTTGCATAAATTCAAGCTACCCTTCCAAGGTAGAGCGAAACGGATAAATTCTTTGACGAGATCAACATGAAGCAAAATATCGACGATTTACATGCAGTGGTTTCTGAAGCAAGAATACGGAAACAAGCCGGGGAGGTCCAACAGGACGTTTGGAGGCAGGACTTGCATCCACGAGCTGCCACCCGCGCAAGGACAATTCCTGTACTTGAAGAAACGAGAGATAAACTTCTCTCTGAGCTGAGCCAAGTATTCTCTCTCTTTTTTTATCATCTAATGGTAGGCTGATACCATGTCAGTTGGAAGAAGAGAACAAACAGCTACAGGAAGATATAAAAGATCGTGTGCAAGCGAGCCAGGACATGGACAAAGCAGCTGAAAGTCTTTTAGATATCCTTGAAGAGGTGTTCTATATTTTTGTTCCAGCTTCGGTACTACCTTACACGTTCTAGGTTCTCAAACAATGGGATGCTCTACCTTCGGACGACATACAAGCTTGGACGGCTGATACCATATCTCAGCGAGGCACCGACGACCCAAACACTTTTTTCTGATCACTACTTGCTATTCTAACCCTCGGAGTTGTGAGTTGTATGTATTCCTATTATTGTACCCAAATACCGACTCGTGTTATCTACATTACTTGCCTCTGATATGCGTCTCACCCCATGAGTCAACCGCTGTTGTGTGCATCTTGGTTGGATACCAATATGTTCTTACACATATATATACTTTTGACCCGATCCTGTTCCCGGAATACGTGAACTTTGTGATGCCTTTTGAACATTCATTCTTCGTCTGACTACGCACGTACAAGAATTCAGTCTATTGTCGAACCAATCTTTCCCTTCCATAAGATCCACATGGCATACGACATATCCAACAGGTGTTCACCGACGCTCCAAATCTCCCAACTTCCATCATTCCTAATCAACAACTCCAGAAACTCTCTAATAACTTCTTCTGATCTCAACTCTACGGCTATCAAAACAATTGTTTTTCCTCTTGTAGTCAAGTGGTTGATTGTCTCAATGAGAGGGGACAACAGACTCGGGTGATAGACACAATCAACGACAAGCAGTAAATTGACAATGGGGCACGAGAACAATTTAGACCGTAGAGCTGGTGAGGTGGATTCGAACTGAACCCAGTCTAATTCTTCGGCAGTGACATTTGAACTTTGTGAACTTGGAGTGTTGAGGGCGAGGTTTTTGCGTATGAGAGGAACTAGGTCTGCGATGTCCGTCACAGTGTACTCACGGACCAGCGGTGATAGAGCAATACTCAGGAGGCCTGTACCGGCACTTCCAGCCGCAGGTCAATTGACTAACGACAAAGATAGAGAGACATGTTCTCATACCCAAGCTCCAACACGTGCGCGCTTGAGAGCCAGTTGCGGTCAAATAGTGCATCGTCGGTATCAAAATGATATTGCAGCAACAACATGTGAGCGAATTGCACGCTTGATGAGGAATGAATGAGCAAAGGCTACTCAAAGATCACGGATCGTTGCCAGCACCTCAATCTCCACAAAACACTTCCCGTGTCTCCCTTCCTGCTTCTCAAGGCTGTAACGTCTTGGATCAATTCTACTTCGACTACGACCTGCTCTTCCGTAGCTGCACGTTTCATCCCCTTCCTACGTTTCGGGGTCCTTGCAGGACTTGGTATCCTTGGTTTCAGTTCGAGCCTTACCGTCATAGTGTTACTACGAGAATCAACATATCCTAGTCCATCAAATGGCGCTGATCCGTCTGCGACAGGCTTCGCTGCGAGGCGAGTGTATAGCAGAAAAACCTGTTAATAGGAATTTGTGACAACAATAACCAGATTAATAAATCAACTCGCCTCTTCGTCCGCATCCTCTACCTTCACGGAACCGGGCGGAACCTTTACCGGTCCTTTAACAGTGTCGACTTCAACAGCGGTATTGGCCATTACACAAAGGAGCACATGACGGTTTACAATTCAAGTGGCTCCCTGATTTGGGTGTTATCAAATTATAATTCTTCTTATTATTTCCCTTTTAGACAATAAAGAACTTCAAAGAACATGATATATCCTTTCCATCCAAAGGCTTCATATCTCTAATTTCCAATCCTTCTCTTCAACAACCAAGGTGTTCCCGAGCCCTGCGACTTCTGGTATTCGGCGGCGATCGGCTAGTTCTGCTCCTCCTCTACCACTATAACCATGCGCTAGCTCCTGGTGAACCCAGACCCGTGGATCGTACCACCTTGTTCGATGGATTCCTTTTTGCGCTCACATCACGTGTATGCGCGGTGGAAAAGATGGGGTAACGAAGTTGAGACCCTCAATAGGCCGACAATAAATCTGTCCGGCTAGGTGACGGACGACAGACGAATCTCAGGCCCGGAGATGACTGACGCTGATGCTATATGGGCAGCACCAGAAGATAAGACAGTCTTACCTTGGTTACCATCTTTTCCTTCCGGTACCGTGAATTGGCCTATTAGTTTGAGAAAGCGATACCACTAGAGGTAAGTGATTTCATCCCTTCACGAGTGAAATAATTGTCACCGAGAATTGCATGATTCCATTGTCGGCTAATTCTATCTGTATACTTCCAAGACAAAGGCAATGATATGCCGCCAAAGTTGTGCATGATGTGTGCAACACTAAGTAGGTGTCCCTATGTCCTTGTTATAGTTACCACTACTGCATTCGCCCGGTGCAAGATTATCCCTCGGAAATTTTGGCGTATCCAGCCTCGTTTATCGTCGCCACCTGAAAGTCGATGTTTCACTCCTGATTCCTGTTCTGGTGGCTCGTGTGAGAAAGAACTCGGACTCTCTTTACACGACTGTAACAGACGCATTGAATTGTCGTCAACAGTATTTCCCAGAAAGGCTTAGCTTCCAAAAACTTGTGAACCGTATCCCTCGCAACCATAGCATTTATTATCCCCCAAAAAACAGCTCGTGAAGAGCGTGTCCACCTGTTTCCTGTCCACAAATCGTGTTTCATGTCACAATCATCGCATCCTCACCACCCACATCAGAACCCTGCAACTTTTTCAAATTCTTCATAGTTCTGTCTTTACTTCAGCTTACGGCGGCTCTGGCTCCACGAATGGGTTGGTCAGGGAGACCTGATCATCGACTCTAGGCAACAGAATTTCGACGGCTCCACCGGTTTCCTCTGCGCTGTTTGGCTTCAATCATATACATCCAAGCCCCGGAGCCTCGAACCCGGTTTCTGCTCGTTTTTCTTGGGTTCTTTGATCAATGCGTGTACAAGTACGGCTTCTGCTGCTGTGTTCCAGTGACATGTTTCTTGTCAATATTTTTTTCGCTGTGTCTAGGGATGCAACCTGTTATTATGAGGGCAAGGGATATGAGGGTGGCAATCAAGGAGAGGATAATAAGTGTTTGCAAGGAGGTCGACTCTGTTGGGGAGAACAATGTACGTTTCTGCAACTCTGTTACCTTGACGTTTGTCACAACATCAGAACTCTCAGTTGACTTGGCCGCCGTCCAGAGATATCCACTTGATACAAATTCATGGGTTCGCGTACCCCGCAATTTCTCTGTTACAAAAATTCTATTCCTGTATACACGACGATCTTTGCTATCGAACAGGCTGTCTTACTACCCCTTGGTATAGGTGCAACAAGCATTGCACATATGTCAAGAATCTTTTGAGGACGATTGCTGGATTGCGGCTGGATTCGAGTCGAAAATAATAGTTGAAGTTTGAGCTGGACATTTTTTATTCTAGTGAAATGTTCGCTCGGAAGGCTCCTGTGCAGGAACTTGCATTCCAAGACAATGACCTGAACCGAGGGTCCATCCCATCTTGGCACACCTGACACGTCTTCAGGTCATTCGTACTGCCCAGCCTCCCAACACACAGTAGTGACTTCTGTCTGCGGGCACTAGCTTACGCACGTCAAGCCGTCAATGCACGACAGTTATAGAGGTAGAGGTGCTCGCCTCCCTTCGAATAAAGATGATTGAACACTAGGCCTCCTACGTGACAAGGCCTTGCCGGCTTCACAGGCCATTGAATAACTTTCCCATTGGGTATTCAAGGTTGGTAAGGGTCGCTTGATTATATACATTCAAAAAGGAATGTTTGACCTCACATTTTGAAATAGAATGTCAGCAACTTGTCACATATACACCAATCTCCGCGATATTCTGCAGAATTAGGTTAGCTGTCAGTTTCACTAATACTGGCGACCAACATCTAGTGTTCAGATCTCCTGAGCGAAGCTGGATCGAAAGTAGCCTAACAGGCCCACATAACCGGGAGCTCCTCTAATACTTCCGTTAACTCTGATTATGATTTAAAGAACGAGGACCCTGCTATTGAAAGCACAGTCTATCATAAAACAGTCTAAGACAACAACTTCAAGAATAAAAACGATTACGATAATGTCTGGTATCTACTTTCTTTATCAAGTCATGAAAGACAAGTGGGGCATCTACTTGATCGCGGATCAAAAAAAACCAAACTTCGCGATTGACAGAGGAATACAGACGAACCAGAAGACATTTCTACTTGCCGCCAGTAGTACCCATACCCATTGCAGCCTTGAATGAATCGTAGATCCACCATTGGAAGCCGGTGAGGGTACCTGCAACAAGGAGAATCAGCATTAGCAGAATTCAAACTGACAATTTGTAAGAACGAACCAATCATAAGAACACGAGCGCCGAGACCCTTGGTGGCCAATGAAACTATTCCGGTTTCAGCGGCAATTGCTCCAAGAGACTTGCCCTTGTTAGAAGGCTTGCCCATCAATGAGACAAGTGAATCAGCAGGGTGAGAGACAACAGCGCAGACAACACCAGCAAGGTAACCTGAGCTGAAAGTGACACCGAGCTGCGTAGGTTTGCTGTATGTCTCTTTGGGCGCCGTGAAAACATGGGTGTAGAATAACGAGACAATCTTTTCGAAGAAGAAGAATTTGGCCATCGTGTAGGGGATCTACGCGTATTCACGCGTTTCGTGAGAACTATACACTGTTAAAAGAAAAGCTGCTGTAACTCACTTGACGTGACCAAAGTGGGACAAGGGAACCGAAGGGGAATCGAGTGTCAAGCTTGGTGGCCTGCATCCGTGCGAGAGCAGCACCAGTGGGAATAGGAAAAGTTCCAGCAGGACTTGTCTGGATCTTGACTTTTGTCATTTCCCAAGGGCAGAGGGCAATGTCGGCAAAGATTTCAGCGGACGCAGAACCAGCCAACCAAATGGCGCCTTTGTACTTTTCGGTTGCCTCCTCTCCAGCAAGGTTCATATAATAATCTTTGAACACTTCGTAAAGGCCATATTTGAAAGCTCCTTGGAAGGAGTATCCGATGAAGGTGGGGCCGAAACCTTTCCAGACAGCTTTGGAACCTTCTTCAGCGACGATGAGACGCAAACCAGAGATAAGGCCCTTGTATTTTGCAGGGTTCACCTAGGAGAAAAGACATCAGAATATGCCGGCATGACGCGTTGCTGGGAGGAAACAAACCTGCATGTTACACTTGGTGACATCCAGAGGAGTGATGCCGGCGTGCGTTGTACCGCAAGCCAACACACCTCCGAGCACGCACTTTGCATAGTATGAGGAGTCATGAGGGACCGGACCAAGTAATCTGCCAACGTGTTCAGCAGGGTCGCAAATATAATATTGACCATTAGTATACCTAGCATCCCATTTGCCAGAAGGAGCCAAGTGAGCCATGGGTAACCGATACCGAGGAGTAGAGAAAAGGTAAGTTGAGGGGAGAGCGACGTGTTACGTCGGGCTGAGTGTTTTTAAGCGGAAAAAAAACACAGCTCAAAACGGTTTTTAAGACCCGAAAGACGCTCCGGTTGGCTCCGAACACATTAGATTATCTTGTCATCAAGCTTGCTGCTTGGTGGGCCCGAATCAGTTGTTTTCAGCCCGCACGCTCAGTCTCAACTCGGTTTGAGCAAACCTCTCTCGTCGTTGTCGCCCGCTTTACTCTTTCCTTCCTCGGCGTCGGTCCTGGAATCCATCCCTATCGACTCCATTGATGTAAGTCCCTCTCCACGTTCCTCTTCCCTTCTTACAATAGTGTGCGTGCGCTCGCCTCGCCCTTGATTACCACACATGACTCAGTACGGGAAACAACGGATAGTATGCTCCCCTATCTCCACTTCACACCAGGCGATACACTATGGTTCTCGGGGTTTGTTCCAATGAGCGCTGGTGCTATGTTCGGAACTTGCGTTGGGATGTTCTTGTTGGGTCTAGTTGACAGGTGGATTGCAGTCTGCGCTTCAGTAATGGGCAGCCACTGGGATAATCGGTAAGTAACTGAAAAGATCGTGTTCATCATGTATAATAAGGGTGTTAGAAGGGCACAAACCTCACAATCTCTCAACCATCCCGTCGGCCGCGCAAGTAACCCGAGTTCTTCCGCCAAAAATCCTCTGTCATTGAGAGGTCTTCGTTCTTTGACCCGATATATTGCTTCCCATGATCTTCCCAGAGGAATCGTCCACGTCGGACAGTCTGCGCTTAAATTCACTCTGATGCTTGGTGTCATGTATGTCTGCTATTGTTCTGTATCTCATCTGTTACCGATTTCTATTCAGGACGTTCAACGTTGGATTTATTTTGTCCATTCTTCTTGGCCTTGGTGTTGGGGAGATGCTGTTTGGTCGATTTGCTGTGCATTCGCATATTCTGTGATGGTGTATGATATGGTGTACGTTATGGAGTCGATTGATCACAACGTTCAGTAATGTGTTCCGGAGCGATCCTCGGATGGTGTTGTTTAACAAGATCATAAATCCACCACCAAGTAGTTTTACTATAAACACTACTCCGGTCATAACTGAGACAAGGCCTGAAATTCCACGGTACATTAGACTCGTCAAGCTTCGAGCCTGATGTCATCCATGAGCCAGTTCTTCTTGTGCATAGTCATTTAGATAAAACAATAGGAGGGTTAAAACGTGGGATTCCACACAAAAAAGGAAAGTAGTTGTGTCGCTCATTATTTGTTGAACACCAACTTACCGCATAGATTCACGTCCTCGCCTGGGTTGTATTATCAGCAAATAGCTAGGATGGCTGCCATAGCCGCTCAACTCCGTAATTTCAAGGAACCTAGCAAAGATCAGTTAACTCAGTTGTTCTTCTCTCTGCCAAATTACGGAGAATCGACAGACAATGATAGTCGTGACGAGCTCGAATCTATGGAGATTAATGTGGTGCTAAGCCTTGGCATTCCTGGAGAAGAGGATTCATATGTAAGTTTCGGTAAGCATTCGTCTAGAGTTTGCTTGCCAAATTGACAAACGCAGGCGGGCAAACTGTACTTGATGCCGCCTTACCTCGCTTTCGCCTCATTGGATCGCAAGTCTGTCAAGTTCAGCGTACCGCTCTCAACTATCCGTAGGGTTGAAAGGCTCAATGCGCGCGCGGGCATCTATGCTCTTAGTTTGTTGTTGTGGCATGGTACCAAAGTCGTGAGTTCTACGATTAAATTCCAACACCTACCTGTCAAATCTTGAGTCAAGATTGTGCAACTTACCTCTCTGCGGCCAACTGCCGACCTCTTTTGTACCCTCCTGCGAGAAGCGCTCAAGGCGGAATTACAAAGGGGACAAATGAAGGCCGTGAAAGGTTTCGTGAAGACGTGTTATTCAGAAAGCCTTGTTGTCGGATCCCTTACGCCAGAAAACGAGCTTGAAGATGGCAGCATATCAACAAAAGGTGGAGGCATGAGCGACGGGACTGATATTCCTTTTCATTGCGGTTTAGGCGTGCGGTTTAAATTCCCTGGCGATCCAAAAAAGTTGGTTCGATCATGTCCAGTGATTCCCCTTTCTGATCCCGCCCCCTAGACTACGAGAGGCATCCAAAATCAAGCTTTGGACTCAATATCTCAAATGTACGCACCGTTTTCTTCGTTGTCAAGATACTCTGACTGTTTTCCAGCCCACGGTCGTAATCTCACATTGCTTAGATATCCACAGTGTACACGTTTGGTGCAAGTAGGTCTTCCAAATCGTCTGCGCGGAGAGATGTGGGAAACCTTGTCTGGCTCCATATATCTACGATTCTCCTGCCCTGGTGTATATCATCGTATTTTGAAAGAGAACAATGGGAGAACAAGTACTAGCACAGAAGAGATAGAGAAAGACCTTCACCGGAGTCTCCCAGAATACTCTGCTTATCAATCCGAAGAAGGCATTAATTCGCTACGGCGAGTTTTGCAAGCCTATTCTTTCAAAAACCCGGAAACTGGGTATTGCCAGGTCGGGACATTTTGCTTTCCTGATGTTCGATCACTAAGGTCTTCCAGTTAGGCCATGAACATACTCGCAGCTGCTATTCTGATGTGAGATGAGCATGATACTTGGTATAAATAATCACACTTGAACTTTCTATTAGATATATGTCCGAAGAGCAGGCATTTTGGCTCCTGGAAGTCATCTGTGATCGGCTTCTTCCAGGTTATTACAGTCCCTCTATGCATGGGACTCTCCTAGACCAGCGAGTCTTTGAATCGCTAGTCCAGCGCTGCTTACCTGTCATTCATGATCACTTTCAAGAAGTTGACGTACAACTGTCTGTCGCATCACTACCTTGGTTTCTGAGCTTGTAAGTCTTCTCTGTTGCATGCGATTTACGTATTGAATTCATGCATCCCTAGGTTTATAAATAGCATGCCAATGGTCTTTGCTTTCCGAATTATTGATTGCTTCTTTTGTATGGGGCCTAAAGTATTATTTCAAGTGGGGTATGCAAATGAGTTTATTCGACATCATGCTGACATGCTAAGCCTGTTTTTTTTAGACTTGGTATGTAGTTCCCCCTTGCGTCAGCGACAGTTTTTATGACATGATTTCTCAGCTATTCTGAAGATCAACGGAGAAGACCTCTTGCAGATACAGGATGATGGTGGCTTTATTCAGTAAGTCTGCCCCTTTCTATATTGAATGAGAGAAGTCGACGTGAGCAGCCTCATGCGTGAATACTTCTCATCCCTGGGAAAATCAGCCCACCCCGACTCTACCGATCCTCGAGCTCGAGCAATCACTCGGTTCCAAGAACTTTTGTTGGTCTCTTTCCGGGAATTTGCAATAATTACAGATGATACCATCCTGGCCGAGCGACGCAAGTACCGAGGAGAGATTGTTCAAAGTATCGAGTCGTTTTCGAAACGTGCAGCAATCCGGAACTTGAAATCTTTAGAAAGGTTCACTAAAGATCAAGTGGGGTTGATCTACGATGCCTTGTATCGTTCTATATGCATTGCTCCGCCGCCAATAACCAATCCGCTTCCGCCGTCTCTGTTTACCACAAAAGATCATACAGATGAAAAGCCGGAAGCGAGGATTGGTTTGCGCACATTTCGGGTGTTTATTAGTGAAGTCGCAACCTGGGCTAGGGACGAAAAGATTGTCATGAACGGCTTCCAGGTGACGCGTTATTATTTGGTCATAAGTTAATCAATCTATTAATAACGATGCTTGCAGAGAAGAGTAGATAGAGACGTGGCCGACCATGAGTTCATCGATCGGTTATTTGCCTTTTGGGATACATCGTATCGGGGATCATTATCTTTCCAGGCAAGTTGTAGACCATACCTTGACCCACCCGGGAATTCTCTAACCCTGTTGTTCAGGACTTGGTATCAGGTTTAGACGGTGTTACTTTCAACGACCTCATGGACAACATCGAATGGTTTTTTAACATTCATGACAAGAACAAAGATGGCTATCTGACGAAAGACGAGGTGTTGACATTATCCGAATCTCTCTTGGTGAGTTGATTGCGACTTCATTTTCTCCTCAATCTCATGAAGTTCCTCTCTATTAGTTTATCTTCCGGTTCGAGGTTGGTGATGCTTATCTGGGCGCAATAAGCCGCTTCATGTCAAACGCATTTGAATACGGTGATGCGCTTTTGCCAGAAGGAAGTGGAAGTCCTGTTCAAGTTGAAAACGCTCCTCCTCAAGTTGAATCGAATCAACCTTACTTGAACCTTGCGACGTAGGAACTCTTGCTGGATAAGTTGATAAAGTCTTATCATCATTTCTAGGTTCCGAATGGTTGTTTTGGCGGATGAAATCTTGGAATCCTTCTTCGAAGTTGATTTTTCAGCGACGTTCAAGTTGGAGCCTGTATATCTGGATGAGCTACCTTCCTCCAATTCTGGGTTCTTGAGTGGCTTATGGTCCAACATTGCGACCAATGACAACAAAAAGATGTTCCATAAATTGACTGATGAAGTCGGCAGGACAATCGGAAAACATCAGGCATGTCTTAACATACACAACAGCTTATATCAGTCTTTTGAATTTCTCTAGGTTCTTCATCGACCTGCCATCGGACGGTATACCAAACTTGAGGAGCCTAAAGCTCGAGAGAGTCTGCTAACTCCTTCAATGCGCAGATCAGCTTCCAAGTCTAGTCTTAACGAGTCTGACCGCAGTACCAGCCCCCAAATCTCGTCTTTGTCAACCTCCGTTCCTTCATCATCATCTACCTTAGTCGTCGATTCACGACTATCGAGCACGCCACAAGCGGAGTTTTCGCCACTACCAATTGTTGAAGCAGCAAATGCAGCCTTGACAATGGAGAGAACGCCATTTGCGATAGATGACGCCAAAGATGATGACGACGACGACGATTTCGATACTGATGAAGAGACAGAAGATGGAGGAGATGATGACCTTGTGCTTGATGAGGCTAGTATATAGCTATTCGTCTGCACACTCTACTTACTATTATTTAGGTTGATGCCTTCTTGGAAGCCCATGATTCAGGTTTGACAGATGCAGATAAGGAGATAGCAAAAGGCACGCCCCCTCTAATTTTCCATCTAGAAAGATTCTGATAACTTGTATAGACCTTTTGAATGCGGAGCCGGTCAAATAACACATCTAGCCGTAGATCTCAAACTTTGACTTGCACAACTACCACCTCCTCGACACAATGGGAGGAGAATGGACAATTACCTGCTATTATAAACATAAACTGGACACATGTTGGTATCTACTATATATTCATCCTGATAGCATTCCTGAATCAACCCAGACCCGAACTGTGAGATCGGAATCCATCGATGCAGAAGCAATCATATTTTGTTGGGGGTGAGTCTGTCAAACAAATGGCAGAGATGAACGAACAAGCCGCTTTCAAACATCAGAAGTACTCACTGCGACTGCAACAACAACATCTGAAAACATGCGTGATGAGCGGGAGTCTCGCAAGATCTGATTGCAAGCAATGATATATACCTCGATGTCCTTCAAGAATCTGCACAATTTCCCTACTTTGTAGATCCCATAAATAAATTTTGTTATCTTCGCTGCCGGAAACGATCCATTTGCCACCTGTTACGCTGAAACAGGCAACGATGCAATAACTAGAATTTTTATGTCCAGTATATGTCTTTAAACAACGAGAAGTCTGATAATCCCAAAGACGGATAGTGCTATCGTGAGCGGTCGACAAGATATATTTTGAGTTGGGCGAGAATTGAACGTATTGACTAAGTATGCGTGGGTCAGAGCGGTTCAACGCCAATTATGGTGTTGCAGTGAGCGCAGCCAGCGATCTCACCAGATAGCATCCTGACTTTCAGCCAGGGTCTTGAGACACTGTCCAGAAGAAGCATTCCAAATACGCCTGCGATCAACAATCTAGATGACCTTCCTGGTAGTGGAACAATCGAAAATTAGCACTAACATTAGGCCATCACAGGCACACGAGACTATCAGCGTGGCATCGCGGTTGAAATGTACGGCAGTAACATAATCGAGGTGCGCATGCAGGGTGTTCTTGCATTTGCCTTCACAGGATAGTCTGGGTCAGCTAAACTGAGGAGGAGACATGATTTACCCGCCGCGACATCCCATATTCTAACATCGCCATCACAACCGCCAGAAACCAGAAGATTAGAAGCACTGTTGAAGTTTACGCAGAAAACAAAACTCGTATGACCTCTTAGTATTTTTGTAGTCAACCCCTTTGACCATCTTTGTCAAATCATCAAAAGCTTAGCATATAGAGGTAGGAAAACGTACGGTATCGACGGTCCATATTCGAATGCTGGTATCGTCAGATGCAGAAGCAAGAAAGACGCTATCGGAAGACCATGAAATGTCTGACAGGCCTCTCGTGTGCCCAGTTAGATTGCGGATAAGTTCACCTGTGTATGGAGACCAGATTTTGATAACCTTGTCTGCGGCTTTCTTGTCCGGACGGGAGTGTGGGCTGCTCGTTCAGGACAGAAAGATCAAAAGAGAACGAACCACAGGAAGCAAGAAGAGTGCCATCTGGGCTGAATTTGACGGCAGATATGGATTTTGTATGCCCTGTCAGTGTATGTCGAAGCTCATAGTTTGGTTTGTCCCGAGAAGTTGTTGCTGGGCCGGTGGTGGCCGGAATTGTCGTAACGGATTGGGGAGGAGGGTGTTGAGGGATCTCTGGATCGTCTTCAGTTGTTTGAGACGCGTTGTCGTCGTCTGTAGACGAGTCTTCGCCGCCGCTGGTCATCTTTTGCGCAAATATCGTTATGGTTTAACAAGTACAGAGAGAGGTGGCAGTGGTCACATTAATCTCTCCAAGCGCCAATAACCTCCTCGGATGACTCGGAGTTCTGGGGTTTCCCATGATCTATTCATGCAATCCTCCTAGTCTCTCCAGGTCTTTCTCGAACAGAGCAGTCAAAAGTTACTTTTCACCGCCAGCATTCGCTCAGTTTTTGGCCGCGGTGAACACGACTAATGGAATCCCAAAGTTGCATGGGTTACCTGAAGTATAGTAGTCTCCTTTTTTTCCGGCGATTTAGATGTTCTTATTACACAGCGCTTCTGTAGGTGATCGTAACTGGTACGTTGCTATTTGTTGCGCTATATAATCATGTGCTTAATGTCTGCTTAGGTCGAGCGAACGTAGGAAAGTCTACTCTTTTAAATGCAGTCGTCAATCGGAAGAACCTGCTGAAGACAAGTAAAAAGCCGGTGTGTGTATTCAGTATTCTCAGGTAATCAGATTCATAAACAATAGGTCTAGGGTCGCACTCAGACTTTGAATTTTTACCAAGTTGGACTTCCCCCAGGAGGACTTATCCTTGTCGATGCGCCGGGATACGGTGGCAGAGGCCGTCCAGAGTGGGGCGAGCTATTTGATCACTATATCGATACCCGCAAGGAGTGCGTCTGACCTTTTTTCGTGTTTTTAATTCGTAGTTTACTCAAAAACCTACCGTGTGTAGATTGAAGCGCATCTTCATTCTTTTTAATGGTAATCATGGCCTCAACGAGACGGATCGAATTATGATTCAAACGCTCGACCAACATTGCCAGGATTCTGCGGGCCTAAAGTTTACGCTTCAAGCCATAATCACGAAAGCTGACACGATTCCTACGGACAAAGTAGACACACATATAACTAAAATCAAGCAGGATATTTTCCAGGCCGCTCCAACTTGTTTACCGCCCATAATCACATATGTTGAGAAGAACTCGAGTTTTGGTATTGATCAAGTTCGGAAAGCTATTTCGGATGCGTGTTTGGCGTGATGTAGGTTTTCGTGAACGAATGTACATCGTCGTTTTAAAATTGTAATCAACTTCCAGGATTTGATCATGTTGACGCTTGTCTTTCCTATTAGATTATATTCGTGACTTCATTTGCGTTTTCTCCGTGCATATTATCGAGACAAGAGAGCGGAGGGGCCACGTGAACATTATTAGATGCGTCGCTGCAGATTGGGGAATGATCAGGAGACATCATCGCTTGCGTTCTTCGCGTCCGAATCGGAGTTAACGCCCGTTCCGTATACAGTGGTTACTGCTTTTATTAAGAACTCAGACTTAGCAGGAGCATCATCTCGGATAATTCGAGCCGAAGCGCAACCTATCCAGATAATGACTAGATCCTGTCAGCGTACCGCGTGTAAAACCGTCTTGTACAGCCTGTGCGACAACTCAAGTGTGTCAGTCTGCAAGAAATAAAATAATTGCCATCACAAGAACACAAATAAGTCATCTCCAAGGGGGTCTACACTGCACAGTACATGCATACATGTATGGTAGAACAAGTCCAATGTTATCCATGACAGGTCATCCAGCCTTGACTTAACAGAAAGTAATGGCCAAATCGACATCGTTCACTTCACATTGGACTTGGACCCAGGTATCGCCAGGGTTGTGGAACGCGGTATTACAGTTTGGGTTATCACCTGAGAAGAAGATTTGTCAAATCTAATTTGCATGCGGTGTGTGGAGAGACCTTACAGTTTGCACCTGCACCGTCACAGCCATTGTAATAACTACAGATCGGAGAAGATTTTCAAAATCAGAGGGGGGAGTAATGAGTATGGTTCTTCTTACCCAAAGCCAGATGTCACAGAGAACGTATGACTAGATGTGTCCATCAGTAACGTTCAACTCGAGTGCGAAACTCTGGATGCTTACTCGGGAATAAGACTGATGTCAGTCGAGGAGCCGGCGCCAGGCGAAGTAGGGTTGATCAAGGTGGTCTCAATCAAGGTACAGTAATCGCCGTTAAATCCACAGCTTCCTACACACGCAAAAATCACCGGTGAGTTGCGTTATTACCTGTGCATAGAACAAAAATAGAACAAACCGGTTTGGAGATATCTGAAGGGGAAAAAAAAGAGGTCAGGACGAGATATCTGCGTGATAAAAATGATAAATTATCTTACGCAATGGCACCGGTGATAGGTCCAGGGTGAGTGTAGGGCCCTCCAGTAGACAGCACATTTCCACCTTGGATGAGTGTGGGCTGTTGTATTTCCGAACATCAGATCGATGACGGTAATATATATGGAAACCGGGGTTGGCTTACAGTACCATACCCACATCTAATGAAAAATCAAATCACCATCAGCTGGAGACAAACGAAGAACAATGAGATGATTCCAAACCTATTGGTGAAAGTGATCGTGTGTGATTCCGCATGGACTAAGGTGAATGTCAGGACGGCAACAGCAATGGCAGAGATGGATTTCTTGGCAGAAGAAAACATGTCGTCGAGGTAAGTAGAGTATGCGTGTATCTGTAGAGTGGGTTGTCGTGTGAATCCGTTGACGAGTTGAAGGGTCCATCCCAGGCATTTTATAGGTATTCCAATAGCGCTAGGCGAAACTTTCGCAGGTGTTATGCATTGGTTCGGGAGCTAGGGTGGCTGTTGCATGGCATATAGGAGGTGAATTTGATTCCAAATGTATATGCAGGTTACAATGACCAGCCAGGATTTAACGTATGATCCCTAAGCGCCCAAAACCGGAAATGATTCGAAGCCGGCGGATCTGATGCCGAGCCATATACTCGGTTAAGGGCACCGGCAAGGCTGCATTCATAATCAGGTATACTGCCAAGGGAGGAATCACTTGCGGCGGCTGTAGCAGCTATTTGGCCTAGAGTCAGAGTTCAAGTAGTTGTTGGCATATACTGAGAATAAATGACGAAGCGGTTCCAAGCCCGAATGGAGTAGCATGCTCTCGTGGGCGTTAGGCTCCAGGGCGGTCATGGTTTGGCCCATCGAGCTAATGTTGGCGGATCAGACTCCGAGGCATGTGCGCAGGGCGGATTATCGGCCATCCTTTGTAGTTAGGTACACTGCCTAGAATGAATCATTCGCGATGCCTCTCAAAGCCGCAAACCCATCTTGAGTTGGGAATCAAGCATCAGATAGGAGGAAATGCCCGATTGGGGGTACGTATGGGGTTATTTCGAGTCGGAATTTGCATGTTTCAATAAGCGTTCATCTCTGGGTGATCAGCGATATGCAGGAGTTGAGGTTCGGAACTCTGATTCCGAAGCGTATGCGCAGTTGAGGTCATCTGCAAGTCAAATGTATAGAACAGGCCGTTTGCGATGCCGCACTGCTAGAGACATGATAGCACCGTATGGCTCAATGTATACATCTGGCTTGAAGCAATCATAGCCTAGGCGGCAATGGATACAGTGATTTACGTCATGAGGTCTAGTTCTTCCATCTTGTCGAGAACAATCAGCAAGGTATGGGAAAGAATTGAGATGTATCGCCTCACATTTTTACAGCGCGATCGCGCCCACCGCTCACAACTTTGTCTGCTACAAAATCGACACAGTAAACTTCATCTGTGTGTCCAGGAAGGTCTGTTTTAAGTTTATACGTTTTAAGATCCCATATCTGCATATTATCAAGGAAAATGTATACAGTTAGCTGAATGAGAATGGCGTACTTTTAGTGTACTGTCTTGGCTCGCGCTAATTAATATGCGCGAATCAGCGCTCCAAGCTAGTCGGTACACAGCCGCAATATGTCCTCTCAGCGTCGCTACGAATTTTCCCGTGTTTCCATCCCAAACTCTGACGCTGTTATCCCAAGACGCACTGGCAGCCCACTTGCCATCTGGACTGAACGCTACATGAGAAACTTGCCTTTGGTGGCCAGTTAACCTCGTTAAAGGTTTCAATTTTCCACCTTTCTCTGCGGCTTGTTCGGTCGCAAAGGAAGAGGTAGTTTTCGACGGAAAGAGGGACCAAAGGAAGAGTGTATGATCATCCGAACCGGAGATCAAGAGCTCTCCAGTTGTTGAAACCATGGAATTATACCGCCTCAGAGCCCAAGACTGAGCTTCAATGTCGGAAGAAGGCTTCTTGTCGGTATGATCGAAGGGCCCTGTACGCAGTACAAAGTCTGTGTTGAGAGTCAGTGTAGTGACCCAATGGGCATGGTCTTTTAACGTATAAAGCGGCTTTCCCTATTTGTGTCATGTCAAGATGTGAAGACAAGGAAGATAGGTGCGAAAAAAACTTGCTCCGTTAGCATCCCAGATACGAATTGTTCGATCACTAGAGGCAGTATATAAGATGCCCTTGCCGCCTATCCCACCACCTCCCCAGCGAACAACGTTGACGCTGGCAGTATGGCCGCCTAGCGTGTATTCCGATCTCCGCGTAATTAATGACCAAACGCGTACAGTGCCATCTTTTGAAGAGGAAGCCAATCGAGGGGAAGAAGAGTTCCTACTTCAAGTGGTAAGTCGAGGCTTAAGCGGCTGTAACCCCACGCACAAATGAATAGGTTCCCAGGCAAGAGCAGTCACCCATTTCGAATGGCCCTTCAGAGAATCACCGATTGGTTTTCCAGTGCGTGGGTCCCATAATCTGACCTAATGGGCAGGTTGGCTTGATCTGTTGACGAGGAATAATGGGGACGTACATGGCCATCGTGTCCACCAGTAGCAAGCTTCCGTTCTATGGCTTCCCACTCGACGCACAATACCCAGCCTTTGTGCCCGGACAATACATGGGATGGAGTTTCTGTCGAAAGATTCCAAAGACGTGCATTGCAATCACCTGATCCAGTAGCGAGAAGACTTCCGGTAGGCGAGAAGGATGCACAAAGGATAGGTGAACTATGACCTAATTTAGGTATCAAACATTTCCAACTTCTTGAATGTACCACGAAGATGGTATACTGTACCAGAAAGCGTTGAGGAGCACCTTGTCGCCGGCCTAACCTTGAACACAGCCTGTGGAGAGCACTGGATAACCAAGACATCTTCGGGTGAAAATGCTTGAGAGGGATGAGACAGGATATCGTCCTCTATGGACTTTGATATCACGAGTCTGGTCGGAGCGCCTGCAGCAACTGCATCTGCGGGAAGAGAGACGAAAAAAGAGAAAGGGACAAAATCATCATCCTGATCGAGGTGAACAGATGAACAGATAGAAACGATGGAAGATATCAAATACCAGAGGATTCAATTTATTGACGAGAGCTTCAAGGCCTTGTTTGGAGATGTTGGCAGGTATGTTGATTACCGGTGCCAGAGCAGTTCCATCCTGCTCGGAGACGAATTGGACGACGACATTTGGACAAGGTGCAGGAGGGTCCCGGATAGGTTCTTGTACGCCGTGGTAGACTTTTTGTCGTTTTGGAGGGGGCAACAATACCGACATTGGGCGCGATTCGAGACTAGTACTACTGTAGTAGATCGTAGGAAATTTACGACCTGTCACGTGAACATTTTTTTTCTGGTCGGTCTCGGACAGGACACAGGCCGGCTACACACGTTGCAACGGTGATAATGTATACTACGGCATGTACATAAGGGAATGGAAAAGAAGGGAGAGAAAGCAGACAGAAACATGACGACGGTGGGATGGAAACAAACCGAGTCGACGTTGTTCGAGTTGTCATGTCGCAAGCATGGATCATTTGGCGGGCATCATTATGATCAGTCTTTCTCTTGCTCATAAACCCCTACTTACTTAGTCCTGCATGCCTCCCCCCTTATTCTCAGCGACTCCCCGATCGTGTCTCATATCCACGCTCCCGTTCTTGTCTCCTGTCTTGTATAAATAATCCTCGCCTCCTTTCCCTCCCCCCCTCTCACTCTACCCCCCGTCTCTCAATGACCTTTCACCAGTACTCTCCTCTCTTCACCTCTGGTTTACTTTCAGATGTCTCTG
>QGOD01002120.1:0-16753 GCA_003313065.1 Sarcodon sp. MG97
ATGTTCTTCCTTACGTTGGAATCCTCGAAGACGATCCGAGCTCATGGAATTCTTATCAGCGGATCTTATAGAGATGTCCGTTATCTTGGTCTGTCAATTTACACTTTTCTCAAACAAATCACCATAGCCCCTACATCCTAGAACTTTTCTGCAAAAAAACCATCTCAATAGGATCTCCACATTACATCCCACCAACATACGGTCAGGAAAAAGGTGCGGCTACTATTTATTGAAGATAAGTTCACTCACTCCGACCATAGCCGTCGAACAATCCTAGCAGCGCAAGTTCTCTGGCGATGCAGCAGATGCCTTATGGAAACACATCAAGACGCATTATAATCGGAGAAACAGAAAAGTCTATGCTCATTGTACTGCCATTGTTCAATCGTCAGGAGTCGAGAACTGTAGATAAACTTGCAAAACATCTCTTCGTGATACCACTCAATCTCAGGGGCCCTAACTCTACAGGTTAATCATCTGTCATTTTATTATTTATACTGATATTGAACTGCTGGAGCGTTCTAGGGTACCATCCTGCGGATGGTGAAGTCTGGGACTTTCTAGCCGCTGATGGTGGGCAGGCTTTCGTTTACCGTCGCGCTGGTGCTTTCTTATGGGCTCCCTTCGAGCAACTACTACAACCTTTTGAACTGAGTTTTACGACACCGACAAGGCGGATCTTGCTTCACAGCTCAGGACGAGAATGACCGAGGGTCAGACTTTCCAAGCACCTAATGCATTTCGAGCGAAATCCTACCACGATGTCATTTTAAATGCGAACAAAAAGTTTTGGCGATGCAGGTAACTCAGTTCTCGTGTCGTTAACTGTGCTGATTCGATCTTATGTCGGAAGGAGTCGGAAGATGCCCTTCTACGACACAGATAGGGCCTCTCTGGTTTCATAGGCTCTGCGATCATGGAAAATTTAGTCCCATTCATGCAAGATTTGTCCGGCCTTATTCTCTTCCTGCTATGTACCCTATAGACCTTCCGTGTCTCGCACCACAGCAGATACGATCTCTTGCCGCTCGCTCCTGCTATGGGGTAGGTCCATACGCGAGTGGGAGAAGTACTGATCGGGAGGAGGCCTGTTGAAGGTGGAATGGAGAGAAGCTTTATCACGCTGTTGCGGTTATTAAATGGCATTCAAGTCCCTGGTAAAACGGGATATCACTAGTCAGTGTCTGATATTATTATTCTTTGCTTTTTCTATCGCTTGTATGCCAGTTGATTACTGACATTCGTTGGTATGTAGGATGGGGCGACCATCACATTTGGTGGACATGAACTTATGGTTCATCAGTTCTTTGCTATTGCTTATCTTTCATTTTTCAGGTGCTGGAGACAATGAATAACACACCTTTGTAAGAGCGGATAAACGAATCAGAATGTGCTTCAAATACTACATGTATTAGAGAATTGTCAGGCGTCATTTAAATGCCTTGTGTTTACAATACGAACATTCACCAATTGACCGAAATCAGGTTCACACAGCACATTGTAAAAGAAAAAAGAAACATGTGTATGGCTTGTCAGGTACAAACATGGTCTATCCATTGTCATGATTCAACATTTCAAAAAAAGCCATAGGTCAAGGGCAGTAATTGATCATTTCTTCTAACAATCATAGAAGACAGATACTATACTATAAGGAGTTATAGCAGACCTAGAAGCATTATATCAAAATATCATTTCTTCAACAGGCTTACACATGATAGCCCAGGCTTTATCTAGCCTTATCTACAAATATAATTATTGTAATATATGATAAATTTTTTAAGAATTACAGAGTATAGAATCATTTATTACAAGGAGTTATATTAGGTTTTTAATTCTTGCTCCTTTGATGCTATTTTATTCATAAGTATCATAAACACATTCTTGTACCATACAAAAACCAGATTAAATACAGGTTGTTATATTAAATAGTGATCCAAGAAACTGTTGCAATGTTTTGAACTTAACACTTCATTGTATGATAACTCAAAAGGAAATAAGATAAAATCATTAAAAAATCACATCATAAAAGCCATCACTCTCAAGTTTATTTCCATATATGAGTTTATGAATTAATTTTCTTTTTGGTCGAGATACAGAGCATTCTTTTAGCTAATCTCATTGTAATAATTCTCCGACTAATAAAAAAATGTACTAAACCCATAATTTCTGAAGGTAATTTTCCATCAAATTCAGCCACAGGTCATGTGATTACTATTTTAACTTTAACAATGTATAAACATGAATAAAAAACAGTTTCATCTGAACTACATCATTATATGTAGATAATATATAAAATTTCCATAATATATACAATTCTTACATATGATATTATAATGTTATTTAAAGAATGGTAGTGTTTGCAGAAATGGATTTATCAGAATTGGACAACTTATATGTAATTCATTATCAAACAATGTCAGAAAGGTAAGTCTAGATAAGAAATAAACAAAATTAAAATTCTATTTTCTACTTTTATTTTCTTGCAGCTCTATTTGTTATATTTATTTCTTGAGTTTTCTAACCATATTTAATTTTATATTTTGCTCTCACTCAGATTTGAACTCTCAAATTAATCTTAAAAATTTTCTCACAAATATTACACATCTTAATCACTTAGCTACTAGGGCATGTTATCTCTGTCCTCACTTCACTATAAGTATAGTGTAGAAAAAAGTGAGTATAGTACTCAGTCCTATTATAGTAAGATAGCTTGTAGATAGAGCTTGTCTTTCTAGCAATCTGTAGATCAGAGAGTTGTTATACTATAGCTAAAAGTTAGCTAATTCTCAGTGCAATAAGAAAACTATATTATTAGTACCTATAGCAATCAATAAACTTACTCCTCAGTGTAATAAGAAAACTGAGGAAACAACAGTAAAAGAAATTAGTTACTTATCTAACTATAAAAGTCTAAATTGGAAGTTTATCTATGTGACTTTAGCTTATAGTACCATATCCTAAATTTGCTAAATGAGTTGCTAAGAATAAAATAAGTAAAAACAAATGTGTTATACTAGTATCCAAGTGCCCATGTGAAATAGAAAGAAATAAAGAACTAGTCCAAAGTATTAACTGTTGATTTCAATAATTGAAAATCTTTGCACAAGTATAAGAAAATATTGCAACTAATATTCATACATATTGTAATTATCACAAAGAATCACAATGATCACAATGGCTTAGCATTTAATTTTCAACATATAGAATATAATATAATATTTAATCTAGCTTTAATATTTTGAAAGAATATATTTAGAATACTTAGTAGCAAAATGGCCTTGAAAAGCAATAATTCTAGATCTATTATAATTCCTTAGAATAAATGATTTGTATCCTATAATTCTTAGAAAAAATGATTATACTATATATGTACAGTATCTGTGGATAAGAAGAGAATTGAATATAGAAGGAGTTTTAGAACTATTATCAACATCTATATCTGTTGAATTTTAGATTATTTTGTAGTATTACAGTCTGCATTCATAAATAGGTTATCTATTCCATAAGCAGATCTGGTATTACAGCCTGAGTTTGATCTATATCTTTTTCTTCACTTGTTTATTGACAAGTTCAATAACAAATCTCATTTCTTTGTTGATGTATTAGTTGCTAGTTCTCACATTCTACTATCAAAACTAGTAGAATTTCAACAATATCATCATCTAACATGTTGGCAGATGAGTAACAACTGTGTGGCACAATGTTTGCCACTTGTTGGTGACAGTCAGCAGGCCCTTGTCACACACAGTCACGATGACAGTCAGCTTAGGGCAGCAAGTTTATTCGGTCACTCACCTATGTCATGTCACCTTTTTCAGAAATTTATGTAATGAAGAATGACGCATACTTTCCAGTGATAAAATCATATACACGAGTGAGAATTTGGCATACATGTGGGATTCGGCCAGCAAGACCTACATGTCGACAATTGAACGTCAAGATCAATATGCCATGATTTCACCTGACGGGACATGGAATCAATCTCGAACTGGAGGATGGTTGTCAGCACGTGAAACCGCGTTTTTGAGCTCGGACCAATTTCAGGTCTGCTAGCGACCGTGAGACACATCTTCAATGGAGGATATAAGATCACAACTTGTAGAGTACACACATGGACGTCAACGCGTCTGGTCAGACATCTATGTCTGAGGAATTCATGCAGACAGACCCCGTTCACTGATAAAATTTTCGATTTTCGACTCATCCATGATGCCGATGCGCAACGGGGCGAGGTTTATCTCCACAGGCCCTCCCAAATAAATAGATCTGATAGAGGCTCCATTGCACTGTGAGTTGTGTGGGCACATTTCGTTTGAATATAGTAAAGGATGCTCGGCGATAGATTTTGTTGTCCGTTGGGTTAAAATGTCTACGACGCTTAATCGGATTGGATATTCGTGGCCCTGACACACTGGAGTTGCAGCAAGCAGGTAACGGAGCAGAACGTCAGTGAGAAAACAATAGAAGTGATATGCCAGAGAAGATAAATAGGAGGAAACCAAGCGCCAGGCTATGCGCGATAAATAGAGTATTCTATCCGTGCACTGCGAGAGTTTAATGTCAAATTCTCCTCTTCTTGCATGAACTTTCTCTTCTTCTCGACGTATACCAATGTCAATACGATGATGTCTAAAACATCTAAATATTCATCTTTGACTTCTAGGTACGCTTTTCTTGAGTTTATGAAACCTCTCTGGCGATGGAGGCGTGCGATCACGGTTTGGTTGTAGTCATCGATGGTGAGCTTCGTGAGACAATTTTCCGAAATCAGGGAGAAGCATCGTTACATAGAATATACACCACTCACGACAGGAGCACCGGCACCCAAGAAACCCAAACTCCACTTATAACGACAACCTGTAGCATCGAAGATGAACTCTCTGTAACAGCATGTGATTAACATGTCCTACATTACTTGGAAATAAAGGCCGCACCTCCTGATACTTTTACCATCAAAACATGAATCATCTACCTCTTTCAAAGTACGAGAGAGGCTATGATTGTCCCAACACAACCGTGCAAACTCTGACCACTTGGAATTAACCAGGGTCACTTCACTGGCCGTATCGGCCAGTATAGGATCATGACTCGAATTGCAGCCAACAGTATTCTTTCGTGAAAGATTCGTTGTCCGCCGGTCATCGGAGGTAGTTATTTTATATAACTGTCCACCTTCTGGGTCGAATAAAATCGTGCGCAAGAGTGTGTTCTGTGATAGTGTAAAATGCATGTGAGAACTTGGTAGCGGTGGATCTAGGGTATTGGTACAAAGCACTGTCGTAGGAGGGCCTTATCTAGGAGCCTATAAGCATTGCAATCGAGGAGACCGACGGCTTTGTAAGCAGCATTAACGCCCTACATGATTCATGTGCAAAGGTCACTGCTTTGCTGACACGAGCTTGAGTCAGCCGCTGGCAGGGCGTCAACTCATAGAGTAGAATGCGCGCGCCCCGGGCGGAAAACCATGACAGGTTTCACAGGACCGGATGGTAAGTGCAGGCATATAAACACGAGGCAAGTCTTCAGGCGCCAAAAAGCGCTGGTGCTTTGTATAGTCATCAATACTCATATCGAGTCAAGCTTCTGACCAGAGCCTGTGCATAGGGTGCGAAGCCTTGGCCAATTGATCATCCAGATCTTTGCTGTGGAAAAAAGTCAGATGGCCGCCCAGCTTCAAATGAGTTAGTGGCAAAACCAGCTTCTTGTTCAAATAAAGCACAATTCAGGCACTTACGAAATATTTCCCCATATACTGTGGTCTGCATCCTATGACGGAACCGTGAATATGTGCGATTTGCGGGTCGGTGATGCAATCCAAACTATCTTGACCATTGGCTGCATTCTTTGCGTGCGATTCTCAATCGATGGAAAGAATCTCATGTACAAGACCATGGCTTCAGGACACATGACAAAAACACATGTTTCCATCCTTGAACTTGATGGGTATTGTGCTGCCCTTTCACCAGATGGAACCTATGTTGCTTCACTACTTGGTAGCTTTGTGAAGGTCTGGAATATTCCAGTGTGTGGTCAGGTCACCCCTTGTACCATTAGCTATGCAGCACAAATAGGAACTAGAACCACTTTTCCGTAATTGGGTGATGAGAATATTTACTATCCACACGAAATCCAACTTCATATGAACCTCGACCTCGGTCCGACACAACCTCGCGTTCCTCATCACCTCTAGGCACGCTCAAGATAAATTGAGGTCTGTGCTCTGCATCTTTTTGTGCATGTAGAGGCCATACAATGTCTTCCGTAGAGGGCGGTAAAGGTGGAGACCCTAGTACCGTTGTAATTCTACGCGTTTCATCTGGTATATCTGTCCCGAAAGCAAGGATGCGGAGGTAAGCTATACCGAGTGCACCGTTAGGATGCTCTCCATCAACAGGTGTCGGAACCTGAATCCAAACACACAAATTAAAACACAACCCAAGATGGGAACAAAGCCTAGCACTTGCCCTCCAATCACGCGGAGTAATATCGCCACAGAAAAAAAAGGCAACACAGTACCCTGCAAGTTGGACACTCCCTGATCCAAGGCGGTAATGATCCATTTGAGAACTCGTCCGTCCGGGGTTTTTCTACCCCCCGGTTGTTCGCGTAGATAGCGCACATTAGTGCCTTGTTCCTCTGCACGGGCGCTGATTACCTGAGAGAGGGTCGGGGGGGGGGGGGGGGTGCCCAGGTTGGGGTAATCGATCCATTGTGGTAACTTTTTGACCCAAGGCAGTGATTCCCGTTTCGTTCGGTGAGGAGTGCCTACCAGATAGCGTTCCACCGGATGAGTTAATGCGATAAGCTCTATGTAGGCACTGTCCGGAAAGATCTAATTATTACGCGTTAATATGATATACTGTATGAGCTTACAGCATGGTCCATACATACTACAAGTGAGTTCTCTGTACAGCCACCTGCATGAACTCCCCCAACGATGACACTTGGTAACAACTACAGTATATATCAGTGTTTGATGATCTATCATCACAACTTTCGATTGCCTACTTACTTGAATCCCAGTGATTGAAAGCATTTTGTTGTCTCTGGCAAGGATTGTGGAGGCGTAAGATGCACAATATGATCCAGAATCGACGTGAGAGGAGTCGCTATGCTGAATTTGACTGGAGAAATGAACCCTTGTGTAAACGCCGGCGAGCCCCAGCTATCAACCTGACTTGGAAATTCGCTGGGAAGTGACACAACCCCAAGTGTCCGTACCCATCACTCGAGCGTATACGTGTGCTTGTAGAACAAATCAAAGCTTATTTATTAACCAGTGAGAAGACCAAGGCGACTAGTTGAAGAACTCCGGGTTTTACCGAAGACCGTGTAATAAAATACTACAAAGTAATACGTGTCAGCAAGTCCGGTTATATAATTCGTTATTAGGTCTCTCAGTTCCACACCGTTTGCAGCCACTGCTGTGTTTCTCTATCCCTTCACCCGGTATCTTTTGCTGTTTACACGGTCATGGCTGCTTCAGATGAGCTCGAGTACCTGAAATCACTAGTCACTCAGCTCAATGACAAAATTCACGCTCTTGAGCAAAAGGCGAAACAACCCCCGCCCCCCAAGACACCTGCTCAACAGTTACGGACTATCCTGATGGGTCCCCCTGGCGCTGGTAACGTCGTGCTCACTCTTATGTCTCAAACTCTTTTCCAAAGTCTCATACAAGGAAATGAATACGGCAGGTAAAGGTACACAGGCGCCTCGAATTAGGGACGAGTTTTGTGTCTGTCACCTGGCTACCGGGGATATCCTTCGAGAACAGGTTGCCAAGAAGACAAAACTGGGTGTCGAGGCCAAGAAAATCATGGATGCTGGTGGTCTTGTAAGCGACGATATCGTGGTCGGAATCATCCAAGACCAGTTGGCAAACAACAAGGACTGCAAGAACGGGTAAGTCTTCCCTATCTTTTTTTTTTTAGTCATGTCTACCTGCAACCCTATTTTCAACGCGCTTGCCTTTTTTATATATATGCTTACGGCTTTAAATCCAGGTTCGTACTGGACGGGTTCCCGCGTACCGTTGTACAAGCTGAGAAACTTGACGCAATGCTCGAGTCTCGGAAAGAAACGCTTGATTCTGTCGTGCAATTGCAAATCCAGGACCAACTGCTGATTTCTCGAATTACTGGCCGTCTAATTCATCCTGCTAGTGGTCGTACATACCACAAAGAATTCCAGTAAGCAATCCGTCCGTTTATCATCGTCATGTTAGATGCGCTGAACACCGGTTCCCTCTCTCTTTATCAAGCCCTCCAAAGAAGGACATGGTAGACGACGTCTCAGGCGAGCCACTCGTACAACGTGCGGACGACAATGTGGAGACGCTCAGGAAACGCTTATCGACGTATCACCAACAAACAGGGCCAGTCGTCGAGTACTACAAGCAGAAGGGACTGTGGGTTGGCATAGATGCAGCGCAGTCGCCTGCTGTAGTTTGGAATGACCTGTTGAAGGTTTTTAGAGCTAAAAAGTAAAAGTAGAGCCACTACATGCAATAGAATCTAGCACCAAACATCTCTGTGCAATTTCACGTGCCGCTGACTAGCTACCGGCTAACCGTTGGGGGAACAGCCAATCCGGGAAGGGGGGATCTTGTTTTCGTGAAATAAGTAGTGGGAATGGTTATAAATGTCAAACGAACGGCGGCAGCACTACAAATGTGTAAAGCAACGGCAGGGTATTCACAGACGTCATCAGAAAGAATAAGTCTCAACTGGGGCAGAAAAAACAACCCAGTACGGTGGAAGTAATCTACATTATACAAGGAGGCTTGGCGTCTAGCGTTAGAAATAAAGTGACGAAGCAGAAAAACCAATAATATAAACCTTTCTACTGTTGGTCCCTACAACGATCTTCCCGTCATTATATTTCACCAACGGAGGCCTCTCGTCCGGTGGCACGTAAAGTATTCGCCTCCCGTATGGAACCAGAATCCACTCTTCGTCAGGCGTTATGTACTGTGCAGGTAGATCCTTATACGACCATTCCTCCGGCATGGGAAGAAGAACTAGTGGTAGCGAGGCGGACTGGTTGTGAGGGCAGGGAAGATACGCCAGCGCCAAGTTGTGTGGTTCCAGATCTTGATCAAAACGTTTGTCCCATCGACACAAAACGCAATCTCTGTCTTCTGGACTAGTGAAGAACGATCATATACCGCCCTGGCAAGACAGCTCCCCCTCGCCAGATCCCATGGTGTAAAATATGATCCTAACGGAGAAGCCATTCAACTGCCATCCAGTGATAGTGCGATATGGCGTACATCGCTATCCAATTAGATGGATTTGATCAGAATGCGAGTTTTTACATTCCATATCTGAACCCATCTTTGCGTGTCATCTACGAGGTGATGAGTCGATAAACACGCTGCGAAGGCAGAATTTGGTGAAAATACGACCGAATCAACATCACCGAACACGTCGTCGAATGTGAACAGGCATTCGTCCGTCAGCTACATCCCAGACTTTGACTGCGGTGAAAGTCGCGTGGTGGAATAGAAATTGTACGAGTTGTCCATCCTGTGGAAACGAAACATCTGTTACTCTTACAGGGTAATAATCTCTAGGTGTTTCCGGACGCTGGTACCCTCTTTGGGTCCTCGACGTCTTCGCAAATTTATTATAGATCGATGCAACGGCGCGCATTCCGCCATTGAGCCTTCTGGGTCAAAACGTCGTCTTGTGCACCAACTTTATCCTTCAAGCTTCAGAGCTTCAAGTTCCTTCGTGCTGTATACAGGCCACTGCACAATCCCTAGAGTGTTCTGGAGTCCCCTCGTTAACTGTTCTTTCTCGGACCAGAATCTTATTTCTAAACAGAGTGACCGCTCTGTAGGCCTTACCAATTGGTCTAGGCTATTTACTTTTGTACACTTGGTGTTATTCCCAGCATGCATGACGAGTTGTATCTCTTATAAATAGGCGCCAAGTCGCCGCTAGGCCAGCAACACATAAGTTTCAAGTCCAAGTATCGGTATTGTGGAGTTCTAGGGGGTGTTACAAAGTCCCAACGACTACGTTGAAAAATAATAGCATATTGACTAGTAGGCTAAGTATCAATCTATCGGATACCGATAGCGACACACCTGTAGAACAGGGCGTATGATCAATGATAGCAAAGACAGAAAACAAGCGATACGGGAAAACCAGTTATGATGATGTATCACGTAGCCCTCTATCCTGACGCAAATTTGTCTCCCGCTCTCCGTGACTCAAACCTTCTGCTTCCAATCCGAGATCCAGTGTTCTCTCCAGTAGTTCGTTGCCTTCCTCGAATTCTGAGAGGTCATCGTCGGCGTCATCTTGAATGAACTCTGTTGCGGATGGTCCGTCGTCTTCGGATAACCTTATGCCGCCCGCTCCTTGCGACCACGTCTGGAGTCTGCGCGGAAGACAGATTCACGCCTTCAACTCGAAGTGAGTTTTGCGAAGAATGGCTTACTGGTGGGCCACAACAGAACGGAGCGCGTCCGCTTTTCTCAAGAGAATGATTATGACAAGGAGACCGCATGTTGTGAAGAGCAGAATCAGTGGAATGTTGCCGATAGGTTGTGGTTTTGGTGACGGGCGAGGCTCTGTCCTTATGAAGGCTCAGAAACGGCGGAGAACACAGAAGTGAGGAGAACGAGAGACGAACCTCCAGGCTCAAGAGGCGGAGCCATGACCATAGTAATTTTTGAGAAACTTTGGGAGGCTGTTGGACACGTTTATTTGGCAATGTCCCGTAGACCAAATAAATGCCATAAATGGAATGGATGACTGGTTCTGCGTAATATCCCTAATACTTATCCTGCCTGCTAACTCGATGAACTTTCTCATTGGGATCCTGTCTTGCCGTCATGTCCACAGACAAATGTTTTTCAAATGCAAAAACAATAATAACACGAATTACTCGTATATGACTGGAACTTGGATCACGTAATAGCACCCCTGAATTTAGGATCAAACTAGACTTGGAAACCTGGTACCATCAAGCCTTATTTATTCCCATTGTTGAGCAACAAATTGGCAGTCCCACTCGCTACAAAGGAGAGTGTTATCAAAAGATGATACATGCCATGGTCAGACTCACGGATTCCGGCAATCTTTTTCGACAAAGCAGAACTCTTCAAGAATTTCGTCACGTCACTAGCAGTGGCATTTTTGTGGGTGGACAAGTAAATGGCAACCTGACCTGCAACGTGTGGAGTGGCCATGGAAGTCCCATCCAAGGTAGCACGTTTGCCATTGTTGTAGGTCGAGATGACGCCAACGCCTGGAGCACATCTAGGTCAAACTATTCAACAATAGAACTGAGTAAATACCTACCGGGCGCAAAAATGTCGACGTTTGTGCCAAAGTTAGAGAAGTCTGCCTTAGTGTCCGTAATATCCATTGCGCCGACCACTATCGCTTCCTTCACGTCGGATGGGCTGGTGAGGGAGGCGTCTTGGTTCATGTTCCCTGCCGCAATAACAACTGGTATATTGGCCTTCACCAACTGTGGATCATTATTATCAGCACAGATCCGACAATGTAATTGAACAAACATGACGCACGTTTCTCACGGCATTATCCCAAGATTTAGACTTACCACTAGGGAGACCAAGACTCATAGATACCAAGCTGCGCCGTCCAGTAGACTTTACGTGAGTGCCCACCCATTCTAGGCCAGCGACACTGTGAAAGTCAGTTTGACGAGAATTGAAAGGAATTGATATACTTACATATCTGAGGTATTACCATTACTTGAACAAAGCGGTTAATCAAGAAGGAAGGAGAAATGTTAACAATTGACACACCCAACGGCGTCAAGAACCCTGACGGCAATAGCTCGGGCCTTTTGGGCAACACCACTACGGAAACCGCGTCAACGAGCGCACAGACGTCCGTGGCAAATTCTTACTAGGGATTCGAGATCGCAGTTCCTGCCGTGTGAGTTCCATGTCTAAACCCAATTTGAATCCTATTTCTTTGATTCCTGAAATGATATGACTAACCCTTGCTCGTCGGTATTCTAGGCAAGGCTCAACAACTCAAACAACGAACAAACAGATAAACTCTCCTACTCACAGGATATCCCCCAAAGGTTTTTCCCCAAATAGCACGTCCTTCAAATGCGGGCTACAAAAAGGATGAGAAGCTAAATGAATCCGAGACGACATAACCTACGTGACTGATTAAGATGCCTTCCAGCATATACAAGTATTAATTAAGTCACACAAAAACATTTGCAGAAAAATGTACCGGTATCTATAGAACAAGGGTGAGTGTGACAGACTAAGATATATTGTGCGAAAAGTTGTGCTGACCAACCATGTAGATATCCACACCTTCCCCGAGGCCGCTATAAGTGTATGTAAACGATAGCTTTGAAGGATCCTGATCCTTCAACTTTGAGCTCGTGCTGATGCGGTTCAATCCCCAGGGATTCTTAGACCTGATCGGCAATCCAGAATATCAGTCGTCTGTTCGTCATGCCTGATTCAAGCGTGTACGTACTCAGATCCCGTGATTGTCGCAATACTATCTTCCTCAACGTACTCAACATTTTCATCAGCTTGGAACTGAGCTAACTCTGCGTTGCTGAAATGGCCTGTCCTCGCAGTCAGACAGGCGGCATGCTTCAAATTTTGAGAAAAACTGACCTGAAAACCCATTGATGATACTATATTCGTAAATGATCGACGAGCCTTCGGTAAGGGACAGCGACTGGACATGGGCAGCCCTGTCTACGCCTTCCTTGAGCTTGATGATATGACGACCGCTGTTTGTCTTGCCCTCGAACTTCGAAGTAACTGTACACGTCACGGTGGGAGCCAAGATCGGCAAGGCAACCAGAGCGAATCGTACGAGGGCAACGAAGAAATGCATCGTCCGGTAGGATGAGAACCTTTACTAGAAGAGAAAGGCACTAGGTGCTAGGCGGGCCAAGGGACAGAGACAAGGGTTGTTCGAGTACTTATCTCTTGGTGAGAGCCGTGGCACGAGGTAGCGCAACTGTAACATATGGTCGATATTATCAAATAACAAATCCTCCTAGAGAAATATAAATGAATAGGCGTGGCTCAAAATAAATACACATGCTATAGGCGAGGTTCCATCAAAAGACCCAGAGAAAGGGAATGGGCGGATCCAGTAGAAGCCTCGTGGGACATCAGCCTTGCCCTTTCGTTGTTCCAAGCGCTGATATCTTCTGAAAATCCCAGGCTTGTGGTTATTCCAGCGGGAATCGTACAAGGACAGGCAAGGAGATTACGTTCGGGGCATGGCCATTGCCACGGATCAGTCAGAAAAATTTCCCGTTGTTCAGAATTGAGAGAACGATTTCCCTCTCAAGCAGGGGCTGGTTTCGAATGTTGGACTTGCGTGAAAGAGTTGACCATGGTGGGGGGAATGAACTGTAGGTGGAGATTTGTCCTTCGCGCTTGCCGGAATACTAGGGATTGTTATCATCGCTCTTTGGTCACCAGCTCTCGAGGCTCTTCTGATCAGGCCTAGGCGTTATCATACACAGCCGAAGACGTCGAACTTGACGTCGGTAAAGCAACAAGTAGAACACAAGGGTAGATGACGTTAGCACTGGGAATAAGGCTTTTCTTTTAATGCAAAGCAACGTTCGTCGTTGCGGGTGTTTTGTGGCAGGCGTCAAGTTATGTCTAGATTGTGGCTATGAGATCTGAGCAGTAAGACGATGATTATTCCCAATAGTTTAGCAAATACCAATGCATAGCTGCCTGTCAATTCGCCACTGTCTGTAGTGTCTGCCATCATATTACTACTACCATCATGTCGACTAACTTAATTTTATCATGTATAGGGAACTCTGAACGACCATCTATGCATTGGTAAATCGCAAGCATGCCGTGCGTGAAACACAAGTTTAACCAAGTGGTGGTGGGAGTCAAGGTGTTGTGACACTGCACACAACTTCGGATGTCAGAGACTCACGGCTATCCAGCAACTGTTCGAACTGGAGTCAAGCTGTCTTCACGTTACAAGTGTTCAAAGAATGCATTGAACCACATAGGCCTTGTATCACGTTTGGATTGACTGTAAATACAGACGTGGCAAAACGTATTCAAGTAATTGTTCGTTCACGATAAAATTTGCGAATGTTGTTAATCCGTACCTACAATTCGCAGAGGATATTAGGAATTTTGTTCCCGTTGTTGAGAAACAGATTGGCAGTCCCAGAAGCTGTAAGACGAACATTGTTTAGGACGAAAATCGTGATAAGTGATAAACGTCTCGTAATCGAAACTTACGAATACCAGAGAGCTGATTTTGCAGTGCCGAATCGGTCAGAGCTTTTGATACTTGAGCAGGAGTGGCACCGTGGTGAGTGGCCAAGTAAACTGCAGCTTGGCCTGCAACGTGAGGAGTAGCCATAGAAGTCCCACTCAACGAAGCGGTGGTGCCATTGTTGAAGGTCGAGATGACACTTACGCCTAAATCGAAGATTAAGCATCTTTGCAAGAAAATTGAAAGCACAGATATACCAGGCGCAAAAAGGTCGACGGTAGCACCAAAGTTCGAGAAGAATGCCTTGGTGTCCGTTATATCTGATGCACCGACTACAATGGCTTCTTGTACGTCAGATGGGCTGAAGAAAGACGAATCCTCGTCCGAATTCCCGGCCGCAACAACAACAGGGATGTTGGAGCTGATCAACTAAAGATTCGTCGTCAGCATAGATATGATAACATAGTTAAAGCAACAAAACCCACCGATCGGACAGCATCATCCCATGATTGACTAATGCCACCACCGAGACTCATAGATACGAGGCCTCGACGTCCAGTTGACGATATATTAGCGCTAACCCACTGTAGGCCAGCAACACTGGACAAGGGCAGGATCAATGATCTGCGAAGTCAGACAATGACATATTCTTACACATCTGAAATTTGACCAGATCTTGAACAAAGAGATCAGCTGAAGGAGGGAAAATGCTTATAGTATTGGGAATTACATACCCACTAGCGCCGATAACCTTAACGGCAATTGCCCGGGCATCTTGAGCGACACCACTGGAGAAACGACATCAGCATGGTTGAATATAGAATCGTCAACGCAAGCATCTTACTAAGGATAGGATATCGCAGTCCCTGCTGTGTGAGTACCGTGTCTATAACAATTATATAGCTCTGTCTCTTGACTTCTGAGACTGATATTACTGACCCATTATCATCGATATCCTAAGAAAACACGTAGATTTAGAGTGGAACAAATGAACAAAATTCTCACTTACAGGGTATGGTCCAAAGGTCTTTCCCCAAACAGCACGCCCCTCAAACGCAGGCTATAAATAAAGTGAGTCACTAACTAGATAGAAGAGAAATGGCAGAACAAACATGGGTTGTCAGGATACCTTTCGACAAATACAAGGTCAGCGAAGAATATAATTAAAACTTGCAGGCAACACACCGGTATCTATGGTATACATATGAATGTTGTGAATTATGATAGATTATGCCAAGAGGGTACTGACCGACCATGAAGACATCAATACCGTGGCCCAAACCACGGAAGGTATACGTGAATGAAAGTTGTGAAGGATCTTGGTTTTGCAATTTGAAAAACGTGCTAATACGATTCAGCCCCCACGGGTTATTACACCTGAAAACCAAAAACAATTGTGGATTATCCATTCAATGTGCAAGTTTCGACGTCAACTTACTCGGTCCCCGTAATGGTAGCGATGCCATCTTCTTCGATGTACTCCACGTTTTGGTCCGCTTTGAACCGAGATAAATCTGCATCGTTAAATTTTCCTGTTGATAATGGGGTCACGACCACGACATGTTCTCAGGGGTCGAGAAGACTAACCGGCGAAACCATTGATGATATTATACTCATAAAGTATTGACGAGCCTTCGGCAAGAGGAAAGGATTGGACATGAGCAGCTCTGTCCACGCCATCCTTGAGCTTGACGATGTAACGACCGTTAGTAGCCCTGCCCTCGAATTTTGAAGTAACTCCATGGGTTACGGGGGAGGCCAAAGTTGGGAGAGTGAAAAGAGCGAGTTGTGCTAGAGTAGCGAAGAGATGCATTTGGGTGTAGTTGAAGCCTCGGCTTGGAGTGAAAAGCACTAAGCAGACAGCAGAATAAAGCAATATTGAACCATCGTAATATTTATACAGGGGCCCCAAGTCGTCTCTGATGGGACAGAAATATACGCGCTCAACGCCATCATAAAGGGGAGAAGCGAGTCGCTTCGGAATCGAACTTCGAAAACATTTGGTGCGCGGAGAAAAGTATGGTGCCGGCCCAGTTCCTAGATGCCTTGTCGTCAGGTAGTTCGATATTGATGAGAGGAACCTACACGTCCTGGATCAGCGCTATTCGGTAAGTTCTTCCAAAGCAAGTCTATGGTCACAGCGGTTTGTTCGGATACAACTGTTCGGTTAGTAGCAGGAGAATAGCAAGAGACAAAGATGCCAGCGCCACTGTTGGAAGACACACTTTCCCTAGGATTATTCTAGAACGGTGCAGTTGAGGAATCAGAAGCACAGATCAATACATCAACGCGTACAAAACAACAATTCACTACAGCCCCCATCAGAGTCCCATCGTAACAATGAATACTTATATGTCGACGGGAGCTTTATCGTAATGCTTCTATGAGGTTTCAAGTTCTTGTCAAGTCAATATTTACCCAGCTGATCAAAGCTCATGTCACTCTCCTACCGGCGCTGCCGTTCAAAGTACACATTTGACCATACAGGCATTCGGCCATGTTTGGACTGACTGCAAGTC
>QGOD01000357.1:1586-86043 GCA_003313065.1 Sarcodon sp. MG97
ATATGACATTGGGGAATGAAGAAGTTTGGTCTTATAGGGTCTCTTGTGATGGGTTTAGATAGAAGTGTCAAGATAATATTCAAGGTCAAATATTAATTCTTCACCGACCATTTTATTTTCTTTACATATGTTACTTATTTTTCCTTTACTTTTTCGATGCGCATATTTGGCTATTACCGAGTATTCTCACGATCGCAACTTTTGCCTAAAAAGGTAATGATTTGTCTTGACGAGTCTCGAGTGATCGATTTCATCATTATATTTTGTATCCGCCTCAGATAAAGGTGCGATATTCTAGGTTTTACCCCTTTCTTTCTCCCTCAGTGATTCACGAAAACACTGAGGTTCGCATGCTTCTACTTTTCTTTATTTTCGTTATTAAAATGTATTTTAGAAATATTTTCTCGTTCTGTACAGTCTGTCGTAACCTTGATAAGAAGAGTGGGTTAGAGTGGGTTGGTGGGTGGTCTTTGCAAGTTTGTCTTGTTGTGGATGTGTACAATGAGATGTTTGCTTATTCATAATATCACAAGACAGTGGACTTTCTATGGCTCCATGTGAAAGGAGACAATGTTGATACTGTTTCTGACCTCAGTTCGGATCAGATGTGAAGGCAGAAATCATGAACGAAGTGCGGGTATCAAAGGGAATTTTATTTTAAAGACATGACCTTATTTACAGAATAATAAATGTTAAATGAAATGCTAAGGTGTGGGCCGACAGAGGGCGATACCTGCCGATATCAAGCGATCATGAACGACGTCTAAGATGTTAACCTGATTATTTGATTGGGAGATCGCTACAGTTCGGCAGCGATCGGGGGGAAGACTTGTACTAAGAAATTGAGCAGGGTAGCTACCAATCGCTGGTGACCACTGCCGATCGTCGACGATCGCTGCCAATCGCAAGAGCTCTCAGAAGATCGTGGCCGAGCGGCTGCGTTCGCAAAGAATCGGCCTGGTTTTCGCTGTAGATTTATGTATTTCTGATTTTTGTCCAGAAAAGCCCGTCATAGTCAAGCCCTTGGGGTGCTAATGGAACAAAAGAGCCAAATATGAGCAAACAATAACCTATGGAAGTCTGGGTACAAATAATCCAGTCTAAGTTCTTTTACTACACTCTATAGCTTTTTCTTTCTTCTTACCATATCTTCATTGTGATCACTATCATCTACTATCAAGGTTATGATGACTAAATATCGAAAACAATAAATCTCAGTGCTTTGGTAAGTCACTGTATTGTAGTTACCTAAATATCGAAAACAATAAATCTAATATACATTTTAATAATGGAAATAAAAGAATAAAAAGAATACGAACCTCAGTGCTTTGGTAAGTCACTGAGGGAGAAAGAAAGGAGTCTTAACCTAAAAATCGCACCTTTATCTGAGGCGGATACAAACAGTTATGACGAAAAAGGTCACTCGAGATCGCTCGAGATCTGTCGAGACGAGCCGTTACCTTTTTTGGATAAAATGTGCGACCGTGAGAATGAATCGGCAATAGCCGAATATGCGCATCGAAAACTAAAAGAAAAATGAGAGATAAATGAAAAAGAAATAAACCAATCGGTGAAGAATTAATATTTGATCTCCAGTCCTATCCTGACATCTACACCATCTGATATTGAGTGTGTTATAGAGGCTGCTGCTATAGCAAGGGCTGCTATAGAGGCCAAGAGAGAGGTGCAATAGAAGAAAAAGAAAGAGAAGATAAAGTGGTTAGCTAAAGAGGAGGCTAGGAGGAAAGCCATGGAAGAGGTAGAGAGGGCTGCTGAGGAGGTAGCTTAGAAGGCTGCTAGGAGAGTGAAGGAGAAGGCAGAGAAAGAATGCTAAAAGCAGAGGAGAGCCAAAAAGAGGAAGGCAATGGAGGAGTTAGAGGCAGAACCCATGAAAAGGGTCAAGCATATGATTAGAGCTGAGGGCATTCTCTTCCTTATTTAACTCAACTAGATACTCCTGTATTAGCAAGAGTTAGAATTCCAAGTCTTGACCCCTCTTGATCACTACTTAGTGCCCCTTTGTTCTCCATGCTTGATCACCATTCTGTATATTGTACAAGAGATGGCATAATAGTGTTAGACTAGGTAAAAATGAAAATTCAACAGCAAACATAACATATTGTGAATTGTTATTGTAAATAAATGAATTCATATCATGTCTAAAGCTGAATCATAGTGAGGGAAGACTTGTTCTTTCTAAACCAAGAACTAGATACCCACCCTATTCACAAAAGGCCAAATCACCTGAGCACTATTTTAGTGACTCACTGTGTATTCCAAGTAATAATTTTGGTAAAAAATCAATGTGAACTCTAGTTAAAAACCGAGCATTGCATCCCCCGGATCTCCTCATTATGTGGTCATTATCTAGATAATGCCAGGCTCGGATGTACCGTTGTAACTCGCCGGCGGTCCGCTACCGATTATCAACTCCGACCGGTCATACCGGCGCCTCCTGATGATTGAACTCGCTTTACCGCTCGCTGTAATCGTTAGATTCAACGGCCGTATTCTCTGTCGTCATTCATTTCTACTCCGTGCCTAAGCACATTCGTTTACCGCGAGCCTTCATCACCATCTTGTCGTCCATCGCATGCTACAATGGTAAGGCTAACTCAATCTCCACATTGATGACCTCTTATTAATTTGAACCTCGTAGGTCTACATCAACGACAAGAAATTCGCATGGTAATCATTTGAGTCATGTCCCGAAATCGCTCGTACATGTTAATTTCGAAACCCCAGCGAGTCTTGCATAAAAGGACACCGTTCTTCCTCATGCCATCATAACGATAGGCCGCTTTTCCAAATCAAGAAGAAAGGACGTCCAGTGTCACAATGCGAGAAGTGCAGAGAGTTGCGTAAGAGCAGAAGATTCCATTCCAAATGCATGTGCGACCAGCGGGATGTTGAGGAGGTGGTGAGATGTGATGGTTCCTCGTCCAGTGGGACCAAATGTGAGTTTTCCTTGCATTTTAGTTTTCAATGATCTCGAATTCGATCCTTCTTGTAGCAAAGAGATTTGTGCATATTGCCCCAGCATTGCCAAATGGTCTTAGAGGAGCAATATCTATCCCTCCTAGCTTTGCCCCCGCAGACCCAAGACAGAAAGGTCAAGACACTTTCAGCCCTTTCTCAAACGACGTCTAACTCTTTCTAGTCGAATCACTCTTAAATCCATGTAACTGCAAGAGCATTTGGAACCGCTGCCATTGCAACATAAATAGCCTTACTGGGCCCTCATCTTCTGGAAATGGCCTTGTTGCTTTGGCAAAAGTAAATGACATCGCTGCCAAACCAACCAGCGCCTCCGACTGTTCTGAGATAGTCTCTTTGTTGTCTGACACAGATGCCGTAGAACGTAACGGCGACGTCTTGCAATGGTCCCCATCGTCAAAGTCCTGCGCAAAAAAGCGATTAAAAGAAATTCATGACGTCGAAACTCCTCGTGGGCCTGAACTACCTCCCTTGTTGCTTTTTTCTGGGGAGGAAGATGATGTAGCTTCTGTGCACGTACCTCAGTTTTCCACAGCAATATCCATTCCGCCCATGAAGTCCGTCGTATCATTGGCCGGTACAGGATGTTCATGTGGATTCACATGTGCATGCCCTGGCTGTATCGAACATCGAGTTCCTTCTCCCAACTTGTTAACAAATCAACATCTCGGTAATACTTCATTATCGCAGGAGTTGAAAGACTGCGCTGATGGATGCGGGTCTTGCGTCGATTCCCAGCGAGTGACCGAACTTTATCCAGATTCCCAGTCATCCACTACAGGTTTTGCAGGCCCGTCGCAATCAATGATGGAAGAATTTCTCGCACGCGCCGCCAGCCTCCCAGCACCACCTCGTAACCGTGTCGTAAATCTTGATCCCACGAACACAGCCGTGTTCCCCCTGGATATGTTCCCGAAGGAGAAGCAGATTTCTTCCATGACCGAACATACAAAGACCATGGGCAAGGAGCAAGTGCGATTGGCTTGGGGGCTCGTGAGTGTTCCCAAGTTGGACTGTTGTGAAGGGCAGTGTGGTTGTCCGGATGACGAGTGCAGGTGTGGTATATCTTGTCAAGGCTGTTGTGCCCTTGAGGATTACAATGGAGAAGCTGTAGTGCAGAATGTTAAGCCTTTAGGTAACATTGAGGAGGGCACGACCTTTCATGTGACCCGGACGGAGGAAGTAAGTCTTTGTTGCCGGAAACTTTGATCATTTTTACTTCTCCCCTTTGGGCTTTAGTTGTTTTTAACACATAATGCCTGATTGTAAGATAGTGACTTTAGTTTCGCGAGCATGTTTTCAAATTAAAATTTTCATAATTTCGACCTCTTTCATATTATTGACTAACATGAAGATGGTGGACCCCCGCGTCTAAATGACGAGTCAATTCACAGAATAGCTATCCCCAACCTCAGGTCTCAGAGCCAAAATCTCCATGTTAGACTGCACCAATATCCAGTAGGATTAATGATCAACAAGATATCTAATGCAGACAACAGTAGTCATCACCAGGTAAGTGCGACTTCCAATATATCTTTCGAACGTTGAATGCACTTGTGAGGCAATTCCATTAATAATGTGTCACCGACGCATCAATAGATAGGTCAACATTGATATGAATAAGGTTTGGATTAAATTCACACACAAACCGTCGCGCAATCAACGTTGACTCGCAATGAGGTCATCCCCTGGAATTAAATCCCCGTCTTCCTGTTGCGCACCGTCAATGGTTTCTATACCATCTGGCATTGTTTGAGGCGTATTCTCACTCATTAAATTGCCGGTAGGTTCCCTCAAATTTTTTCCACACTAAAAATGAGTCAGAATTGCACATCCACGTGTGGCTTACACTCACATGATAAACGGCCGTCCAGTATCCAGTCCAGTACATCGCATTTAGTGCTTCAGAAAATGCTTGATCTGGGGTAACTTTTGATACGTAAGGATCCGCGGTGGGCGCTGCGTTGGCATCCATTTTGTCGGGAAAGAATTGAGAAAGGGAAGGGTCATGAATTGGAACGAATGAGTCAAAATCGATAGGCTGAGAGTCTTGTTCCGCCTCAGAAGGGATCTCTATCTGTTTCTCTGGGGCCGATGGTACGGCTGTCGTTGTGGACTGCAATCTAAAAGGGGATAGCGGGACATTATACCACCTACGTTATAGTCAGGACTTTATAAAGCGTAGGACGGAAGTGCACACACAATACAGACTTGTGAACTAGCTCTTTTTTCCAGTTTTTTTCAGGTCCATGGAATCTCTACATCAAGTTGACTGACGCAACATGAAGTGAAGAGAGTAACAAACCTCGTATTCTTCTGTTGCGGCGTCCCAAGCATCAATCAGCGCTGAATCGTCCCAGATTTCGTCGTGAGTAAGTTCACGGCTTTCTTCAACACCTAATTCTGTTTCTTCATCTTCAAAGTTACTGGATTCATCGTAAACAACCGGTTCAGAGGATGTCCTTGGGTCGTCCCAATGTTGTAGATATCGAGTTGATTGTGTTCCACACCGTCGCTTGTTGTCAAGGTTGAGAGACTTCTGATTGTTGTTCCGTTTACGCTTTCTGGATTGGTTTGAGGGGTTGTGAGATGCCTGAAAGCCTGACGACTGTGTTGAAGTGGCCTGTGTATCTGATATGTCGTCGTACGAAAGTAAGGGACGCATGAAGGCAGGTTGTCGTGGATGGTCGACTAGTAGGATGCGCACTTTGTTCTTAGGCTCTGCTTGGTAACGCGTAGCCCTACGCACCTCAACGCACAAGCCACAGGCGTGAGATCTGCCGAGATGGCCGACGGCGGAGATCCAATAACGTTGCCACACTTGATCAGAGTTAGTCACAGATCTCACGCACAACTTCTGAGTCTGTATACTCAGTACGTTGCCAACTACCATTCTTGCTCACTCGATACTTTGTTCTCCCACTCGCTATCTTCTAAACCATCAGCCTATTTGCGAGGCGGGCTTTTTTGTCAAAATGTTCACAAGGCCATGGCGGAAGAGAAAACCGAGAAGTGCTAACAATGCTGCCTTCGATCCGAACGACACTGAACACGTCAAGCACCGTCGTCTAGGGGTGTGGGATCTGTATGAACAGCGATACCCTAATTTCGCCCACTTACCAGGCGCCCGGACTTTAGAACGTCGTCTTGAAATATTCAATGACCTCCCCTATGTATGGCATATGCTCAAAGATGTCATTCAGATCAAGTCATGCTTGGTCTATCTCATGCTATATGTAGTGATTGAGATAATTCACGCATTTGTTCCTGCGGTATCCTTGTGGTAAGTGCTCATTTGATAATACTTGAAATTTATCAACACCTTCACACGGACAACTCTACAGGTATTCAGGCCAGTTCCTGCACATAGTACGCTGCAACCTTTTCACGCATTATTATTTTCAAACATGCGCATTAGGTTCAAAGTGCCATTGACAATAGATCTGTCGACAAAAGGCTGTTAATTCACATATCCATAGGTCGAATGGCGTGTGACCTCGTCTCGCATCTTTTATTATATTTTAAAAGCAGACTTGAGGTACCTCTGAACATCAAAGTCAAGCAATATTATTCCGCACATATTTTCAGCAGCATGGCCAGACTCGACGTTCCGACCTTCGACGACCCTATTATACAGCGCAGATTAGACGATGCGATAACACCTTCCAGACAGGACAATAGCGTAGTCTGGGAGACCATAAGAGTATTATCCGAACTAGGAACTACTGTCCTGCGTCTCGTGTCCGAGCTATCTGTCCTCGTCGCAGTCCTTAAAAATCAAAGGGATGGGCCTTTGCTTGCCGTTTTACAGTTCACCCGAACACTATACTTTGGATATATGATGCAGACACGCGGTGTTCTGGCTGATGCTACAGGTTTGTCATGTTTTCATTTCGATTCTTTCAAACATCGGTCAATTTTGTGTAGTTTGGGCAGCCACGACAAATGATAAGGATTACATCAGAGCACAAGGGATGAAACGAGTAGTGCATGATGCAGTTCACAGAAAAGAATTGGTCGCGGGAAATTTGAAAGAATACATGACAGCTGGTGAATTTCACGTTCTATTGATTCATTGCACATCACTTACCAGGTTGACGCTGACAGAGTTTCGCCGGCTCTGTATCCGACTGCAAGATGGAGCCGCCGATTTTCGCGAGCTCTTAAGACGAGAGGATTCAAAAACAAGGTTCTCGTTTTCTTCCTGGTTCGCCCTTTCGTTTCGGGAACTCCCGCAGGTACGTCCCATCTTCTGTGTCGCATCAGATATCTTGACATTGGTCAAGGTCGCCTACGTGTTACGTGCAACCCAATATCCAGCATCAATCCCAGTGTCGGTAACTTCAATGCGATTAATACAAGATACCACGACTACATTTATGTATATTTTAATCCGGTTTCTTGACGAGGCGGGGTCCATCACTGACCGACTCCATAACATCCGGGTATTATACGAGATACAGCACGTCCCAAATAAAATTGTGGACGGAAACGTTCCCTTCCCCGAGAATCAGCAGAACCTGAGAACCGGGATCTCCGTAGAGTTCAGGTTGGCAAGTTTTCATTCTTCAAGCCCATGAAGCTTTCGATAAACCTGGCATACTACATTAGGAACGTTTCATTCCAATACCCCCATAGCAGTCATCATGCTTTGAAGAATGTATCCTTTAAACTTGGAAAGGGGCAACTTTGTGTAAGTCAGAAAGCGATCTTGTTGTCTGGGAATATTCAACTTGACGTCGATGAAGGTTCTTGTCGGGTCAAACGGTTCTGGGAAAAGCACCGTTCTTAAGCTTATCATGCGCTTGTATGATCCCGCCGAAGGACAAATTCTCATAGATGGCCAAGATATAAAGTCTCTCAGACTAGCAGACCTACGACAAACGATCAGTGTCCTTTTCCAAGATTATACTCATTTTCCCTTGTCTGTACGACGCTCTCGCTGTTCGAATTTTTACTCTCCCCTGATGAACTTAGATTAGGGAAAATATTGGACTAGGCGATCCATCTCATGCCGATGATGACGATAGGATCCGTGAAGCTGCCCGTCTAGGAGGAGCCGAAAGCTTTATAGAACAACTCCCAGATGGGTTTGACACTTATTTGGACCGACCAGTTGCAGACCATTACTCTAACATTTCAGAGGGCACGAAAACATTGTTCGGGAGGCCAGTGGATTTTGGCGGCGTTAGGTCAGCAATGGGGGAATCTGGGAACACGCGTGAGACATCATTGAGCGGGGGCCAATTACAAAGGCTTGCTGTGTGAGCACATTTTATTCAAAAATGTTCTATAGTTTAATTGTCTTGGTAGCTCCCGGACATTCATGCGCTCGGTTCTATCAGATGAAGTCAAAGTAGGTTTGCTTCTGTTTGATGAACCTAGCGCATCGTTGGATCCCAAAGCCGAGCATGGTATGCAATAGTTTGTCTTGGTTTGTTATTCTATATGTTGAGGCACCTGTAGACCTCTTCACAAGATTAAGAAACCTCCGCGAAAACAAAACGATGCTATTTTCGTCCCACCGTTTTGGACAACTGACGCGACATGCAGATCTTATAATGTGAGGAATACATCAGCTCGCTTTCCAGTATTCCGTTTGATATTGTTCAGATACATGAACGATTCTACAATCGTTGAGACTGGAACACACGACGATTTGATCAGACGCAAAGGAAAGTATGCTGAGTTTTGGAATTTACAGGCTCAAGCTTTCATGTAATTGTTGCACTGGATTGGATATATTCGTTTTCACGAATCGCCGATTTCGGACAATGAAGATACAACTGACACGACATGGGATTACCTATAATAAATATATACATCATATACATAAAGGAGACGACTACTGACAGGGATAGCATTATAGAGCAATTTCTACATCTAATCGTGCGAGATAAGAGTAAACGTCAGGTGACATGCGATATTTCAATATTCCCGCAAAGACCATCAAGGACCTTGATTTTTTCCTCAAGCTTCCCAGAGTCTGCAATAGATTAGCATGCGCAAAAAGTAGGTAAGGACGACCCACCATTTGTCTTGTAGCGTCTGCAATGAGAGAGCTCTTGACTTTTTGATGAACGCCAGCAATAGCATCCATAGTGAGTGTGAGATAGGTTTGCAGATTCCTCTGCAGCGCCTCGTGTAAATCTTTGAACTCCTCCCCCCGACGTGTAATACGTGAGACGTCCCCATCTAGAGGGATAAGGTCGGTAGATTCCATAATCTGCACCGGAATGAGTGTTAAATTGAGTCAGTATCAGCTCTAGGCCTACCTCCAGAGCAACATCTGGCCTACCAGCCTCCTTCGCATTCTTAGCTTCTCTGATCCTTAACAATCTGATGACAGCTTCCCTATCCTTTCCCACTGCCCTGTTTGTTCTTTCATAATGCCTTGAGATATCCATTGCAGTGCGTTCGATAGCCTTCGATTTCTCGTCAGCAGCTGGTTGGGCAATAGTATTACCGAGAGCAACGGCCAGACACGAAACAACCGTGTTGTAATCCCCAGCAAGGTTATACAATTTAATGGCCTCTGAAATTCGATCGTTTTGCTCTGAATTTTTGGCAGCGCGAGCTATGATTTCATTGTTGTAGTCTTGAGTGGATGGCAGCTTCAACAAAGAGGCTCCTTGTTCGATGATTCCACTCTGTTGACCAACAATCGACGTGAGTCCTATAGAACAATGTTAGAGGCCGGAGCACTTACAAATCTTGTTCCATCTGGTCTGAACCCGCCTACAAGTTCTTCCCATGCAGCTCCCGTATTTGCCAACACGATTATTCGCCTGATGAGTTCCCAGGAGTTCTCGACTACTTCTTTACCCACACCATCGCCTTGGTCAGCACTAAGGCAAATACAATAAACATATTGTAAAGCTTCTTTCGCGTCCATTTTTACAAACTGACGAACATATCGCCAGATGAGGGTCGATAGACTGAGTGCAGGAAATGAGTTTGGAGGCAGAGAGACTGCGAGAATATATCATTTTTGGTTGGCACGGGAAATTTGTAATGAGCTTACGAGGAGTCATGTCCGATGTTTCTGCCCGTGAAGGTACCCGAAGGAGACCGTGATAAGCTAGCGCAATCGCGAGATGTATGGCCTCGATTTCCGTCTCTGGTAGTTCCCATAGCGCTGCCACAGCCTGATGAGAAGTCAGTGCCAGATGTTGAAAATATTGCCATGAAATCCCTACTCTTTCAAATTGTCCGCACATAACCAATACACTTGCCCATACTCCCTTCCTTGATCCTTTTTGATTCAGAGGGCCATCGAAGTGATGTTGCCCGTAACTAAGTAAGACATCTGTGAGCCCTCGCAAGCCACCCTGTTCTTCTTCGTCCAGCTGCTCTCGGCAATAAATAAGAAATTGCGCGGGACAAGAGAATGAAACAAACCATAGCTAATTGGAACCATAACCAGTCTTCAGTTGTTACGGTGACCTGCTGGACGCTTCTTCTTGAAGGATCGATCTTACCCATCAATTTATACAAGGCGAGCTTAAATGGATCGCTTGTGGAGGCGTGCAACATGTGCCCGTTATAAACGGACTGGAGGTGGTCTCGATGCGGTTTGGGCAACCTAGAGAATAGAATTCAAGACGTGCTGGGGACTGTATCAAGTACATACTTTCGATCCGGAGACTCAAGCCAAGTTTTGATGTTTGCAACGAAGTTTGGCTCCCGATGGTCGATTGCCTGTTGATAACGGACAGCTTCGTCGACAGCTTCTTGAGCATGTCCTGTACGGATGAGGTAAAACAGCTTCGCCCACAAAGGTTGACCAGCCACTAGCTGAATGATAGGTCAGACATGACCGGGAGGGAAGCTGGAAAGACGCACTTCCACGCGATCGCCCCATTCCCCGTTTCGGTAGTGTCTCACAAGCAGGAATGCTCGGACTCTGTTTGAAATACTAGGGTCTCCTCCCAGTCGCGCGTCCATCGGTCGAGTCTGCAAGGTACGTTCTAGAACGTCCCAGTACTGCTCCTCAAGCGCCTCCCGAGCTCCTTTAGCTATTTGCTTTCGCAAAGACACGGCTTCGTGTGAGTCTGGGTCGCCAAGGTATACTCTGGCATATCTGCGTTCAAACAAGGGGGGGTTTAACATGTGTGCTTCAGCATGTTCAACGGGAGGTAATGCAGGAGGCTCTGCAGCAATTTTCGAAAGAATATGAAATACCCGAGTCACCTGCTGTGATGCTTGCTGGAATAGCATTAGAACGGACGCTCGGGAGAAACGGAAGACCTACATCCTGTGCAACACCTAATGACGCTTCGATTAGAGAGTGAATGATAGGGTAAGATGTACCACGAAGTCTTGCAGTATTCAGGTCGGAAATTACACGGTCATAGGCCATCATCTTGCTCTGCATCTGAAGACTTAATGTGGGGACCGTGTTTGTCTAATTCTGTAATCAGCCATTTTTCAAGAGCACAATAGCTGTCTTACAGCCAAACTATTCCGTCCATGGAAAGTTCTCTTGAAATCGACGACAGCAGAATTATCACCACCGACACGCCCTCCCAGTTCTTCAAACACGCGTTTCTTTTTGGCCTCCCAATCACGTCGGCTATGATCTTCCAACGCGCGGTAAAATTCCTCCTGAGTTTCTCGACGTCCTTCCTCGATTGTTGAAATGAGACTTTGTTCATGTGCGTGGCGTAAATAACCAGCCACATCTGTATCTTGTAGTGGTTGTAATGGCGAGAACGTAGTGGATGTATTTAGATTTGCGATTGAACTGGCCAAAGCTGGCGCATCGACATGTGCTTGAGCGAGAAGATAATTACTAGAGGATTGGTTAGTTAGAATTCTTGTCTGTAAGGGATAGCCCAGACATACCCTCGACCCGTATCAGTGGCAGCACCAGGCTGACGAGCGACCAAGCGACGCGACTGGGCCTCTATTTGGTCTAGTGATAGATTGACTGATGGTAAATCAGGCCGTTGAAGGTGCGAGGTCAAAGCTTTTGATGCTGTTAGCAGCGAAGACAACTTGGACGCCATGACCGCTGTCAATGGTAGTAATTATCTGTTATACGAACGAAAAGGACCAAGTCTCGTCGGCGTTTTGTTGACGCGTTTGTCAATGGTCAAACCTCACGTGCAAGTGACGCCGAACAGTGCACAATGCGCGGGTCTTATACCCTACAGACTGCTGCTACACACACTGTCTCTCGAATGATCTGGATCCTCTATACGACTAAGTAACCCAGACGAACAGCCTTGCTTCCTGCCACTGCGGAGACGTCCTTTCTGGCTAGTTTGATATTTAAACACGTGTGGAATTCAACTGATTCTAACTTGAGACAGATCCAGATTGAATATACATTATTCCCATAAACCCGGTCAAAGAAAGGTCAACTGTGCGGCTCAGAGTTGTAACTCGAATATCCTACATTGACCTGCTCCTCTCAAGCTCCTTAGGAACTACCACGCTCTGTCCATCATGGAACACGGGCATGCAAATATAACCTACCTACCTTCTCCAATATTGCCCACACCTCAGTTCCCAGATTCTTACGACAACCACAGAGAGCGAGGAACTCCACTGATAATCGATAATGGCTCGACCAGCATGCGTTTTGGCTTTGCAACTTCCAACTCGCCAAGAGTTGGACAGAACGTAATAGCGAAATACAAAGAACGGAGAACTGGAAAACCATTACTTTTGTTTGGAGACGGCGTTGATGGAGAAGGTGGTGCAAAGAATCAGGCAAAAACACCTTGGGAAGGTGATGTATTGTTAAACTTTGATGCTCTAGTGCGTGCGTGGTCAAGGACATTTACACGAGGATCGCGTTTACTGACTACCAGCGTTTAGGAGAATGCTCTCGACTACGTGTTTATCAACCTTGGGATTGATACGTCAAGTGTTGACCACCCTGTGTTAATGACTGAGCGTCTATCATCAACTTTGCATTCGAGAGCACGTATGTTCTCAGTTCTCACCGAGTGGTCCTTCCGACGTTGATTTCAAATGCAGTAACGACTGAACTCATGTTTGAACTATACTCGGTCCCTTCGTTAGCGTACTGCATAGACGGTATCATGTCTTTCTATCACAACAACTTGCCCTTATCATCGACGGCTCCTTTTGCGACCGACGGAGTAGTCGTCTCCTTCAATACTGCATCCACATCTGTAATTCCTATTCTTAATGGAAAGGGCATTCTAAGTCGTGCCAAACGGTATTTGAAGCGGTCTTGAAGTTTCCCTATAATTGATTTCCATTCATAGAATATCTTGGGGCGCATCACAGGCCACGGAATACTTACTGAAATTGATCCAACTGAAATATCCTACTTTCCCTACACGAGTCACATTATCACAAGCAAATGTACGTATACCAGAAATTTATATGCTCTCATCGTAATTCACCCAATATCTTGAACAGTGGATGCTGCAAACCTTCTGTGAATTTTCCCCCGACTATCGGTCTAAACTTCGTTTGCTTAAAGATCCACTCAATCTGCATCTGTTTGAACGTGTGATACAGTTTCCATTCGCACAATCTGTTGCCGAGGAAAAGACAGAAGAAGACTTGGCTCGGATTGCGGAGAAGAGGAAAGAGCAGGGAAGAAAATTACAGGAGATAGCTGCGAGGTCAAGACAAGAAAAAGTATTTGTATTCGCTGGTCGAGACCACTCTCGAACAGTTCATCGAAATGCAGATTGGCTGACATCCCTTATTACAGCTGGAACAGAAAGAAACCGATTTGCAGTACATGTTGAACCTGAAAGAGCGGAAGGAATCCGAGAGCAAGAGAGAGTGGGTGGTAAGTTGTATCGTCAACTCTACCTTTTTTCACACATGCTGATCCGAATCGACCGCAGGAAACGTTGAGAGAGGAGGGATTTGAAGATGAAACTGTATTTGACGAAACTCTAAAGAAACTTGAAGCAGGGGTGAAGAAAGCTAAGAAGAAAGAAGGCGATGGCGATGATGCTATGGTCCGCCCTGATATGCTTAATATACGCTGGCGTCAATAATGACATGTTGTCTCATAGGAAGATACCCCTTCGTTCCCTCTTGTGGATGTTCCAGATCTTGATGTGCGTTTTTCGAAATTTATTCTTGTCCAAACTCAATATAGGTGTCGTCAGCTCGACGAGGACGGACTCAAAGAGAAAAGAAAGCAGAAGCTTCTGAAAGCAGGATGGGAAGCTAGAGTGAGAGCGAGAAATGAAAAACAACGAGAAAGGGAGGAGAGAGAGGCGGATGAAAGAAGAGAAATTGAAGATCGAGAGCGGGATCTGGTCGGATGGGCCACAAAATTGAGGAAGGAACAAGAAGTGATTTTTCTCTATCGATTCCTCGCGCTCGTTTATCTCATCTCTTCACAGGCTATTATGAGCAGAATAAGAGATAGGGTTCGTAGAAAAGCTGCGTTGAGCGACAGGAAAAGTGCCGCCGCGCAGGCAAGAATGAAACATATATCTAGTTTGGCAAATGACGACAAAGTCCCAAAGAAAAGACGGAAGACAGGTGGTGGTAGGTTTTCCCTCTGACACGCGCTTAGCAACTGAGCTTCATTTGTGCCTTTTAGAAGATATGTTTGGAGCTGATGACGCTGATTGGGCCATATATCGGAAGATCGTGCGTCTTTTCTCCTCGGGCCGCCCACATCTGACTGGATAGATCTCGAGATAGAATACACAGGCGCAGTCTTCGGATGAAGACGATGATATGCAACAGCTACAGACTATCGAGCAGAAGTTGCTCGCGCATGATCCGACCTTCACAATTGAAGACACCCATGCTTCGATATCTACAAAGAGGTCTGCATTGCTCGCGGCCTTCAAACCTTTGTACGGGGAAGGCGATGTGGAGGGTAAGCGGTTTGGACGTCTATCTATGAGTTTGATGACCAATTCTTCATGTAGGAAAAACGCGTATACACTTGAGCACAGAGAGATGGCGGGTATGTGAAGCCTGGTTCTCGCCTAGCATGGCTGGTGTGGATTCGGCTGGGATTGGTGAAGTTATACAAAATATTCTGGCAGGCTTTTCTACGGATGAGAGAGGACGCCTGGTCAAAGTAAGTAAGGACATGGCTCTGAGATCTGATCTAAGTACCTACAATTTAGAACGTGTTCTTAACTGGAGCGCCCTCTCAACTACCGGGCCTGATTCCCAGGATGCATGCAGCACTGAGACCAATCCTGGCACCAGAAATGCCTATGGAGATCGTCCGAGCTGTGGACCCTGCTTTGGACAGTTGGAAAGGGATGGCAGATTTCGCAAAGATGGACGAATTCTTAAAAATCAGTGTCAGTAAAGCAGAATACGAAGAATGGGGCGGTGAAAGAATCAAAAAATGGTGGGGAGGTAATTGGAATATGGCTGTGTAAAGCATACATATTGTTGCTATCAAGTATACGTTGTCACTCGTGCTTCTTATCATCTTCTCATGAGTGGAATAAACGACGATTCATTAAGATAGGTGACATAAAATAATGAATTCGAAGCCTTCGTGTTAACGGTAACAAGTTAACGGAATCATATGTACACGCGTGAGCATCGATACAAAGATCAGAAGGAAGAGGAGGAACATCTATGAACAACAACCAGGCGATACAGTGCTGTTGGTCTGGCTGACTTTCACTGAGCCCTCCGTTCCTGAGGTACCACCTGGTGCTCCTGCAGCATCTGCCTGGGAATCGATCAGCCGTGTCTTGATGTCTCTGGAGATGAAAAATCAGATTTTCAGAAGGTTGTAGTTCCATAGACATCAACGATTGTATTAACCTAGCCAATGTGAAGAAAGCTTCTTCGACACCTTCGTTAACTTTCGCTGACGTCTCCATAAACCTAACCCCGAGCTCATTGGCAAGTTCACGACCAGCCTCTTCAGTGACGAGTCTTTTGTCAGTCCAATCGGACTTGTTTCCAATCAAGATCTTGTTGACGCCTTCAGAGGCATGTTGCTCGATATTGGAATGCCAGGTACGTATGTCTTATGTCAAAGCATAGTTCCTAAGTAGATGATCCGAATTGAACAAAGGGATGCCGACATACTGTTGAACGACCTCTCGTCTGTAACATCGTATACCAATAGAATACCCATAGCACCGCGGTAATATGCGGTAGTGATCGTCCTGAACCGTTCCTGACCAGCGGTATCCCACTATGGCGAAGGAGTTAGAGTAGCGAGTTTAAATGATAAAGGAGAGCAACAGGCTTACGATCTGGAGCTTTATTCGTTTCCCATCTAATTCGATTGTTCGAATCTTGAAGTCGATGCCGATTGTTGTGATAAAAGAAGGCGTCCAGGCATCGTCACAGAACCGGAGCAAAAGACAGGATTTTCCGACACCTAAACCATCAAGCATAATGTCGGCCGATGAATACACTTGCAACAAGGTAATATATACCGGAATCGCCAATAAGTAGAAGCTAAGAACTGCACATTAGTCGAGCTCGGACTGCAGGGGTAATAAGACTAGAGAAACTTGCCTTTATGAGAAAGTCATAATGCGGAGGAGGCATGATGATTATACGCTTGAGAAGGAGCTGGCAGGAACAAGTAACGCAGAGATATTCAAGAATTACAATAGACGGGAGATGCGAACAATGAAGGTCGTGACGTTGACTGCAAGTAGCGCAGTTACTAATTACTAATTCGGGGTCTAGCAGAGTTCACTATCAATTCGCATTCCTTTGGTTCCACAAGTTAGATCCTACTATCTCGTTCTCCAAACTTCACCTTCTTGTGCGTATAATAGTACCTTCAGATTTTTTGCAACTTGTGGGCCTTTATTTCAAATCTTCTGTTTTTTGTTTTATTTTAGGAAGTGTATTGCACGTGACTTCCCCGCTCCTTATCGTCGCCCTCGTTGTCCTGCGCGTTGCTGTTCATATATTTCGAGTACCGATACTATTTTGCAAACTCGCGTAATATCGCAGGTCATCGCTGCAAATAATATTACGTTCTTCCACCTGGCTCCAACTTGTCTGTGGTACTGGTGTTGCTATAAAGACTATAGTTTATGTGTTGGGTCGTCTGATTCAGGACAAAGACAAAAGTGCTGCATCTGCGTGTCAACGGCTTGTTCCAGTAGTATAATCATAGCGCCGCACTTGTGGCGTCTATTTATACAAGGGATTCTTCCATCGATCCGTTGTCCACTTACAATGCCTCGCAGAGACTCCAAGTCTAAACCAAGTCTACTTGACATGAGACTGTTTGATCCATGTTCATTGAGAGAGGAGTTCGATATCCAGCCTGCTCTAAACAGTGTTGCGCGTTGTGTACATAGCGCCACCTTCGGTTCAGTCATTGAGCTACTTTTAACTCGTCCTCATCTTCTGGAGTTTGTGTTGTCAGGTATGTGTTCAGATCTTCTCTTAAAATGGACTTGAAATTGTTGCCTCCTTATAGCGAGCGACGAAGAAACGTCAGTTGGATTGACTGAATGGCTTCTTAATGAATTCCCCACATCCCCTGATGTTTTTTCCACTTCGCTGGCATACAAAATTCTTTCGAATCTTTCCCTATCACTGCTGTTTGTGACATACCCGAATCGCTCGGACACCCCCGATAATCTACTCGACCTTCGCCGTCAAGTAGAACTTACGCCACCTGCACTCGAAGCATTAACTTCATTCTTATCGAAAGAGAACGCTCTCTTGAGCTCGCCTGAAGAACCCGACGACGATATCATTATCAAAGGAAAGAAGTCTCAACGTCACAGGAAGTTAGCCAAACGTGCCGGGCGTAATTATACCGTTGATTCAAGACCGTTTGACAACCTGGCCCTCGCAGTGCCGACCTCTTTGACTGAAGCTAAAACAATGGCCGCTGAATTGCTTGTCAAACAGAAAAGCACCCTTGAGGTATGTTCCCGATCAAAACCAAAGAAACATCTCATAATTCAATTCTTCAAGTATTATTTAAGCATACTACGACGACCTGCTTTAAATGAGACGTTTAAACATCTCTACATTCCTGAGAACGTTGACGCAGCAGAGACTTCTCTCTCGAACGACTGTGTACCAACCGAAAATAATGACATTGTCGGCGAGGCAGAACCCCCTTCTGCATATCCAATGGTCCAGCCAATGAAGGCAGCACTATATTTTGATAGCGCCGAGGGGTTTGGGGAGTGGCAAATCTTGATGTCTACCAAGGCCGAAAAAAACCTTCGTGAGTATCGTAAGCAAGACGCCAACATGTTCAAGATCATTGTGAAAAAGATCAAGTATGGTTTCGCGCGCAGATTGCCCTCACTGATCTAGTGCTAAATCGACTTGTCCCTAGGGAACTTTCCAATGGTCATTTCTCGGAAGACAATCACAAGCGGTTGACCGGACCGCCCACAGGGATTCCAATCTTCGAAGCAAAAATGACTCGCGACACTCGACTCGTAGTGTGTTTTGATTATTGCGCAAGTCCTGATTTTTGTTGACATACGGCTTCATAGTACCAGGTAGACTGCATCCCTGAGTATGACAACACAGTGAGTATCTGGATGTCTACTCCAGTAGCGTCAGAACTCACTCTCATCTCACAACCGCAGGTCGAACGACAAGGTCTATTTGTCATCCATCCCCTTTGTCTGTCTTCCCCTGACATTTAGAACTCTTAGTCCTACGGATCTTCGGTATATATACACATGCCCAACTTGATGGACGGTTCTGGGATAGCATGGGACATCAATTGTCAAGAAAGGGCAAAGAATATAAACGAAGGTATATTTTGCACTAAAATCATACTTCATCTCATCGATAGGTTCGCACATCTAGGTGCATATTCAGGAACAAGCCGCGCCACATAGGTGATAATGTCATCTTACCTGCGACATTCCCTGAACCCCCAGAAGACTTGCCTTTTGAATCTCGACCTCTGCTTGAGCTGTGTGAAAAGGACCTTGAGGAGGTAAAACGAGCGGTTCACTGGTCCATTTGTACAGCTATTGACTTTTTTTTCCTTCCAGCTTCATTCTCTTTTGGTGTAAGCTACTTAAATTCCCCTTGAGCCTAAATATCTAATTATTATCAAACTATTAGTTTGGAGAAATTTGTTACCTTCTCACAGGTGAATCTCCTTCGAATATTGGAATACTGAACTGGATTCAACAATGGATCAACAGGCACTTTTGAACAGTATGTATTCTGTTCAAATCACACAATACAGCTTGAAAATGGTTACTTCAACAGGTATATTGGCTGATCAGGACGTCACTCATGTTTTCAATGTTTCGTATGTACTTCCCCACTTCCTTGTATTCTATGAATATTTAACAAGTCTACAACCAAATCAGGCCTCAAGAAAAACAGATCATAGAGCATACGTCATCCTGTTATGTTCTAGGGCGGAGCGGAACTGGAAAAACCACCACAATGTTATTCAAGATGCTCGGGATCGAAAGATCATGGCAACTCTCTCGAAAACTGATGCCGAAACCACGGCAACTATTCGTCACCCAATCACGGGTACTTGCCGGAAAGGTCGAAGAATACTTTTCAAAGCTTATTGAGTCATTGACCACTGCTTCTCATTCACCTCAAGAACTTAAGCGGCTCGCAATGAACAAAGCTTCTCAAGAAGAGGGCTTGATCGACCTAGACGACATAGATGATTGGCGAAGTGATCTTCCGATCAGATTTAGTCTGCTGCAGGACGAACACTTTCCGATGTTCATCACATTTGATCGAGTAAGCTTGTATCTGATCTATCTCAATCCGGCGTTTGATGGACTGCTTGAGTAGCTCTGTGCTCTGTTGGAAGCGGACATTTGTCTTCTGTCTGGCCCTTCCACACTTGCCGGCTCTTACCAAGGTGGTGAAAACAATCACAACTCGCCTACAAGTCCGACCGGTTTGGTAACTCCAACGAATTTAAGATTCGGGAGTGCATGGAAGATATTATCAGGCGATTGCATGCAACAGGAGCGTGGACTATTTGTATCATATGATACCTTTCTAGGAGAGTATTGGAACCATTTCCCGCAGTCTCTTACTAAAGGACTTGGTTGGTATCATCCTTCTCGTGCTTTGTATCATGGATACTGAATGAAAGCTCAGATCCTTCTTTGGTTTTTAGCGAATTCATGGGCGTAATAAAAGGTTCTGAACAAACTTTGGACCAAGCCGATGGGTTCCTTAGTTGGGATGCATACGAGAATCTCAGTCATCGATCACATGCTACATTCGCCAATCAGCGGGAAAATATATACAGCCTATTTCTCTCTTATCTGAAGCTCAAGCGAGCAAAACGACACTACGATGCTCCTGACAGGTTTGTGTCTCTCAAATTGTTTTTCCTGCTCCTTATTTTCGCAGAACTCGTTCGATCGTGAGATACGTTCGCGAAAATGGTCTGCCAGGACAAAAAATTGACTTCCTGTGAGCAGATTTGATTGAAAGATTAGGTATATGACACTCACGTCTGCCGCAGCTATGTGGATGAGGTACAAGACAATCTCCTCATTGATTCGTTACGTACGTCGCTAATTCAAATTTTTCTCTGCATTAAGTTTACTATTCGATTTCTAGTCCTTCGGTACATATCTCGAAATAGAAATGGACTATTCTGGGCTGGTGATACAGCACAGGTACGTTGAAATTCTGCATCAAACTAAACTGTTTTGTGCTGAGATCCTCTCTCAGACGATATCTGTTGGAAGTGCTTTCAAGTTCACCGATTTGAAAGCTTTACAATATCGGATAGAGGTTGGCTCTTTGGCAAGACTCGCACATCCTCACACTAATGTGTGACGTCCCAGAAGCAAATTGACGATCGTCACAGTCTCACGACCACGGCACCTTGCGAATTCCAGCTTACTGTGAACTATCGATCACATGGAGGGATAGTCAACTGTGCTCACTCGGTTGTTGAATTAATTTCCAAGGTAAGAGGTCGCTGTAAATGCCAGGGACTGATTCGCTTACGCATTGCCTAGTTTTGGCCTTATTCAATTGACATCCTGGCTGCGGAACGTGGTATTATCGACGGCGCAAAACCTATATTTTTTACTGGTTGGGACCAGGATACGGTGAACAGACTGGTTTCATTTCAATTTTTCGTTCTTTTAACCGTTGTATACCAGGTCCGTTATGAGCAATTTCTTTTCGGTCGCGGAGAGTGTCATATTGAATTCGGGGCCAAACAATGTGAGATCCTGAATTAAAGAGTTCGTTTGTCTTGACATTGTGAAGGTATTCTTGTGCGACACGATGTTGCAAGGAACAAGTTACGAGAGCAAGTTGGTAACGAGATTGGCCTAATAATGTTTGTCGTTGTCGATTTTCATAGTTCACTGATGATAATATTTTATTGTTACACCTCAGGACCCTATATGAGAGCAAGGGCCTCGAATTCGACGACGTGCGTGCTGCTTTCAGAATCTGCTTACCTCTGCACGATCTTTTTCCCGCAGGTTCTACTCTACAATTTCTTCGAAGACTCGACTGCAGACTTATCTCAATGGCGAGTCGTGCTCAATGCGACAGACAAATCCTACATTGGTAAAATGTCCGCCCCTCGTTTTGACGACGCCAGACATGCTAGCATCTGCAGCGAGGTAACAATTGTCTGTTCCATCTCCGTCACAAGAAAAATACTAAATGAAACATTTTTATGCCAAAGCTCAAGTTTTTGTATGTTGCTATAACGAGGAGTCGTAAAAATCTTTGGGTAGTAGATCGATCAGATAGAGGGGAGCCCATGAGGGTACTGGCTACCACTCGATTGCCTGCATACTCACTGATTTTGCCTAGATGTATTGGACAGCAAGAGAACAAGTGAAGAATTGTGATCCGTCTTCGGATCTTCCTCAGCTCGCCGTTTCCTCGTCGCCCGAGGAGTGGTTGAAAACTGCGGGGACGTAAGTGTGTTTATTCTTGAATCTTTTGTCACTCAAGTCAACGGCGACATAGTCTGTTCCGTAACCAACGCTATATGCAGGCCATGCACTCCTACCAACGAGCTGGACGTCCTCGCGAGGCTGCAGTCGCTTCTGCATATTACTTGAGGGAACAGGCACGTCTGATACCTCAATCGAAGCACTCAAGATATTCGGAGAGGTCGAAAGCTTTCACTAAAGCTGCCAGGGCTTTTGAGGAATGCGCAGCCCAGGCAGACAAAGGGCAGGAAAGACAAATTCGTTTATTATACAAGACTGCTGCTGAATGCTTCGTAAAATCCGGCGATGAAGAGCGGGCTGCTGTTGCATTTGTGAATGCTTCTGAGTACACATTAGCTGCTGGTCACTATCGGAATGCCGGAAAATTCGATTGTGTCGTCAAAGTCATCCAGACGCATGAGGTTGATCAAGCCGTACGAACGCGACTACTGGAAGTTTCAAAGATGTTTTATTTTAAGGTAACATGCTTCTGTCGTGGTCTGCCATGGAACTAACGGTCACCGCCTTTCAGAACAATGAAGTCAAGTGAGTACTTGTGGCGCCCCTTTCGTGTTGTGGGTAATGAATCGCTGTTGTAGGACTGCTGTGCAGTTGTTTAGTTCTGACGAGGACGCCTTGGAATTCACAGAAAACTATGATCTCGACATTGTCCGGGCCACTCTATTAGAAGCTATGGGTAGAATCACCGAGGCAGCGGAACTTCACTTTGCTGAGGGTCGTATACTTGAAGCGATTAGACTTCTTCTGGATTCAAATGATGCGCAGTCGAATCTCCGTGCAAGTCAATATGTTCTAGACGGGTTCTGGCGAAATTTGTCTTTCGGTATGGCTTTCAACAAGACCAACGATGTCCACACACAACTACTCGCACACTCGTCGCGTCTGGACACGTCTATACTCCCAGTGAGCGAACGCGAGGAGGTGCTGTGTTTATCACTCATTTCCCCAGTCCAAGCTCACAGATTTATTGTAGGTGGCGATGTTCCAATCTATTATCTCCGGCGACATCAAAAAACTTTTTTCACTGGGACAGAAGTTCAATTACGTTCACAACAATTTCCCCGCTGCTCTCCTCTGTTTAGATCACGTCTTTGCAACACCACCTCAAGTTCTAGGGGCTCCTCTTGTTGAAGTTGCATCTAGGTTGCATGTGTACCTCGCATATATCAAGCTTTTCGGACGTGTTCTATGCCACCGGGATCCTGGTAATAGCCAAGATTTCCAAAAGGTCTTTGGTTTTCGGCTTACTGAGGACCATCTCTTCAACGTTCCAAAGGAGACTTTCTTATACCTATATGCAGATGCAACCCAGTCACTCTGTACTCGCTCAGATGATGACGGCTTTGCATTCCCGGACTATACTTTTCGCAGGATCCTGAAAAGGGCACTCGAACAACGCATGCGAGATAGAGTCAGTGCGGAGGACATAGCATGTCGCGAGACATTGGGATTCTCCCCATGCCTTTACTTTTTCTCCAGCCAGTGTAACAGGAATCCTTGTTCTCGTCTGCATATAGGTCCGAAAGATCTAAATGTTCAATCGTACAATAGTCTGATCAGGATTTTCTTCCTGCAATTCCAAATCATTTCCCTGGCTCAATTAGATAACGAGTTCTCGTACTATAGGTATGGTATTTGACCTTGTGATTGCACTGGCTGATATTTTCCCAGATACTGGATCGGCATGTTTTATGAAGCTTTAAATCCACCTACTCACAAGCTAGGCTCTCGAGGAAACTTGGTTCTGTCATACATCCCTGAGGCGGCTCCAGGACTCAATGCCGTCAGAGACTCTATTCGTAGATTCTGCGACCGGTTGAGCACCCATGATAGCGAATTTATCACTTCCGCCATGAGAGCAAGCATTTTAGCATTCGAATTTGATAAAGAAGGCGCTTCGCTTTATCTCCGACAATGTAAATTCGTCAATGGATACAAGAACCCCAGTTTTATTAGGGAAAGGGGGGACTACGTTATCCACGAGTTCATGACTTCTTTACAAGGCGATGCTCACTCAAGTTTGTGTTCCGGGGCTTACTATATGCGGTTAGTAGACTATATTGACAACAACCGTGAAAACTGATGTCTTGAAACTTAGATATATCTTGGATCACAAAATACCTATTAACATTGGGGTGCTTTGTGATTACATGGATCGACTCTGCGGATTCATAGTTATGTCTCGCCGTTTCCGGAATCAGGGCTCGTTGCACAACACCATGTTACCTCGCACTTGGCTTATCAACCAACGTGATATCCTCACTAAAATGGCTAAGAAAGAGACGAGAGGCTTCAGTGTGTTCTTGTCATCCACTACAGACGTCCTGGCTACCATTGAGTCGATATCCTCAAAGGGTGGCGTTGTTAACCACCTCACCTATCAAGGGAAAAGTCTCTCCGAAACTGGACACTTGATTCGCAATCTCTATATATTCCGCATGTGAGTGGCAATTTTGACAATGTAGCGCACCATAGTAACTGCTGCCTCACCTAGCTGCAAGTGTTTGTGCCTTCGTTAGTCGTTTTTTTTTTGTCCTTGGATAAAAACTCACGCTTCCACGACAGTTGGCTATAATATTCAGGACGAGAAACTTAGACATTGTGTTTTGGAAGCTGTCAATCGGTTGCGCGTGCAAGGTCGTGTGACACCTGCGGTTTATGGCTCGTATGTGCAATCTTTCGTCGCTGTGGTAGGACTAATCGAAATTTCTTAGATATGCTTGGGCACGTACTTGGGCTGACTTGGCGAAAGCAGTTCGCAAATCTGCTTCTGATTCGTCGGTAGATGAAATGATTCTCCTCTTGCATACTAAGAGGCAAACAAGCTCCACCCCATGGTCACCCTATGCTCGGGTTATTATATATGAGCGAGAGAGCGACATTCACAAACTAATTATTTTTGGGGCTGAGACCGCCACTGCATTACGTGCGGAGGCGGAAGCATTCGTTCCTCCTGTTGTTTCCCAGGCGCCCTCATCTCATCCTACTGCGGAAGAAGAGTGCGACGAAGTACAAGAAGAAGAATATGTTATTGAGGAAGCAGAAGAGAACGCTCTTGAAGATGTGGCGGAGGGTGACACAGCTACACTCCCCACAGAACCTGCAGACAATCCGCAAACCTTCTCTGAGGAGCATATTGCTGCCGCAGAAGTATTCCAGCGAACATACCGCCGGAATCGTTCTAAACATCAAGCAGGTTCTCAGGGAGGTTTAACAGCGGAGCGAATCAAGCTCTGGGATGCTTGTGAAGCAGCATCACGTAAAATGGAATGGCCGTTCAAGTGTTATAAACGACTTTTCCTTGGACCCCTTGCACACATTTTGTTGTGCTTACAAGGCACTGCTTCTTATGCCTATTCAACCAAAAAGAAACTCAAAAAAAGATATAATGTGGAGGAACACCACGGATTGGAGGACGTGATGGATCGCCAGACAGATATTGGGCAAGTATCTTCTTGATACAAAACCTGCAGGCTATCTAAATCTCGCTTGAATAGCACGCTTCTGCAAACGACAATCAGTTTACAAAAGGAGCTTGACCCTCACTCGGAATTTCACAAAAAACGCGATTTGCTGGGACTGAAAGACCGAGTTCTCCAGGTGGAGCGACTGATGACAAAGTTGCCTGCAGAGAAACAGGAAGAGTATGCACTCGATTTACATTTGGGCGTAAAAGCCATTGCGAGAGAACCGGTGATAAGGAAGAAGGCGAAGCCGGACTTGGTTGTAGAGTACGACTACTAGCAAGAGGGTTTGACACGAGTTTGATGCATCTATGAAGAGTGTAGGTTACACGTCGCGGAATCCTTGACTTGGATGTAAGTAGTACGATAGGATGTATCATCAATGATCTACGAAAGCGGCTGCTTCACTTTCTTTGGGCAAGTCGACGCGCTCAGGAACCATTAACGTCTCCCGCCCTTGTTGGATCAAGTTGTGGAAAATGGAGTCCTGCGTGGCTCCCTCGCCACTGCGTCATAATTTGATATCCCTCCGATAATTCAACACAAACAAGGAATTGGAGCGGCTCCGTGATTCTCTACCGAAACGGAGGTGCTTACTGTTGTCCAGATAAAAGTGTGTTATGCAAATCCTAGGCCAAAGTAGGCCTCACACATTACCAAGACATTATACAATTCATAGATCCTGTTTAAAGAGTCACCAGAAGTTTAGAGGATCAACCCCTTCATGCGCAAGAATACCCTTTTCCACAACATTCCTCCCACTCACTACACACCCTTCCAACAATGGGATCCCGCAGTATGCATATGCTCCGCAGATCCATATCCTTGGCCCATTCTCCCCAGCCATAGCTCCCTGCAACGGCCCCAATTCACTCTCCCCTTGAATGGCGGACTGCCACCACTTCTTCTTTCCAGCTCTCCACAAACCTTGTAGCGCCCTCTTTGCATCCAAGGTCAATACAGCACGCTCCAAGTACGCAACAGAGATAATGGAATCGCTCTTTGGTGGAATGACCGGATTTGTTGTTTGGTAAAGTGTCTTTGGGTAAAAGCAGGCTATCGGCTGGGGTAATATTTGGGTTGCCATAGTATATGACGACATGACGCATGGGCCGTCAGCATCATCATGGCGTCGTTCGCGATATCCACGGGGGACAGATATTAAATTTAGGTCACGCCTATCGTGGGGATGAGAGGGCAATAGTGAATCATCCGCATGGTTTACGACAATGTTGGGCGCATATCGAAACGACCTGAGGCAGGTAAGCAGCTGCTCGAGGTCTGTGGCAGGTTTCGGGGTAGAAATCGAATTCAGGTACGACTTTAGCAAAGGAACAGCAGAATTAGCTTGCGTTGCAAGTACAATGTGTGAGAAACCATGATAAGCTTCTGTAGATGCAGTACACTCGATCGAGACCAAGCGTGGATTAGTGGGATCAGCATTTATGGATGAAATTGCGGATCCCAGGTGAATGTGCTTGATGTTTGACGTTAAACGGTCCATAACATGTCGCACCCCTCCATTCACTACATAGTGTGGGGTAAAGAGAGTTAACCAGATATAATCTTCATGCGTTGTCAGAGTCAGTTGCTCGAATAAATCACGAATCAAGTATTTACCGAGAAATTCTTCAACCGGATGGTCTAATATAGACTCTTCTGGTGCAGTGCATACTGCAGAAAACAAGGGAACCAGAACCAGAAAACAAAAGTTGCGCCATGATACATCCAGGCCAATCATCCGGGATATCTTGCCGTTTGGACATGTCACGTTGCACCACTCCTGGAAAGTCATATTCTTCGTCTTTGACGAGTGCAGAAGAGGAATGGACAAAAGAATTGTCCGAAGATAATTCAGTAGCAGTCCTGCTGCAGAAAAAGCAAACATAGTCATCGTGAGAAGCCAAGTAATCAGTTGTACGAAAGAATTGTTCCGAAATCCTGTTGAGTGTAATGCGGAAGGTATGCCTATTCCCTGCCGACCTGAGCGACCATTGTATATCATATTTGGAATGATCGTCTTAGAACTTGGAATAAGGGACGAGAATGAATAAGAAAAATCAGCCTGAGAGAATCTGACGCCGAGGTGTCTGTACATGGCAATCAGCTGCGGATAATATCCTGTTAAAGTAGCGGTATCAGTAGTCCGTATGAATGAAAGCGTCCTTGGTCGTAGTACGAACCTCCTTGAAAGGACCTCATGGGGACGTTGATTCTCCACTCATCTGCGCCTTTGACTTCTGAAAACATGGATATGGAATGCGCGTCCAACCCGATAGCTGCATTCTACACATAGCGAAATAACAATATTTATTAGAGTTGGCCGTCACAGTGCTAGCAAAGTTTAAATATTGCGGCGGCGCACCTTTTCGAATAAATGGACTTCAAATTCGACATTCTTCCTTTTGTCTGAAGCATTTGATAACAAATACGCTGTCACCAAACCGGACAAACCAGTTCCAACCACGGCGACTTTGACAACGCGTTGAGAGTTCATGAGGGTGTTCGTTGAGCCGGGGAGATTTTTGTTTTCTTTTTATCTTTTCCGAACGACAGACAGCAAGGGAAGGGCAGTCACAAATGAATGGAAGGTTGTACACTAGTCAGAGTATTATTAAGAGTTTTTTTGCTCTGGAATCGGATCATCTGCGGCAGATGGTGATAATGATGTTATGATGATGTATTTTAGATCAGGAAGACCACCAGCATGCCTGGCGAGTTGACGGCCACTCCAAGTCTCTTCCCACTACCGACTCGCGAATCAGGTCTCGATACTCCAGGTTCTTCCATATTTGACCTCCCCACGTATCACAACCTTGGGACCGTAGGCCGCCGTCGCCACACACCTGTTGGCAACCCAGGCTTGCAAACAACATCCTCAAACTGCCCATCCTACGTAATAGTTTCTGGCGGCACAGGATGTAACTCGATCTGTCCGGCCTTTGGAAGAGATGCCTCCTATGTGCTTCCGATCTCTGATGATGGTGGGTCGTCGAGCGAGATCATTCGCGTACTTGGTGGCCCATCTATCGGTTCGCCCTGCAGTTCTTCTCAGTCGATGCTGCTACTCAAATTTAATAACAGGCGATATACGATCCCGCTTGATTCGATTAATTCCAACTGCTGATCCAGATTCCCCGTTAGCTTCCATTCGCGCATTATTGTCGCATCGACTGCCTAATCACGGCTCAGAGAGGGATGCAAGAGATGAATGGCGTCATGTCGTTGAAGGAAGCAGCAGCTTATGGATGGGCATTCCAAACGACAGAAAGGAGCTCGTTCGAGGTCAGCAGTTGCTTCATATTACGATGGTTTCAATTAAAGTCTCCTCCCCATTTCCCAGGGTTCCTCGTTTACTTCGAAAGCGAAATACTGAAGCGGGCACACAAAAACTTTTCATTTCTGAACGGAAGGTATAAATTTCTTGCAGACACTTCTTTCGTCCTGACTCTGGAGTTTATATATCATAGTATTGGAAACTACTTTCTAGCGGCGGCTCAACGCTTCTTCCGGTCTCTGCCTTCTGCCATCTTCCTTTTCTCCTCAATAACCAACAGTCAGGTCGGTCTATATCTTCGTGTCGAACCTAGCTCACCTTTAATATAGGCTGATATACTGCCGGTGATAGTGACTAATCATACGGTCACTCTGGCAGCAGAGTTGGCGAGTGTGACCAAATCTATCATTTTACAGCATCTTACCTTCCGTTTAGACCAACGGAAATAGAATCATAGGACAGTGTGAAATATCTCATCCTATACAACCCGTTCCAACCATAAGCTATACGCCATTTTTCGAACCGCTCACGAACACAATGGGCGAACTGGTTCCTCTGCAGAAAAACGTTCTGTTCGAATCAGAGGGGAAAGAACATGTCGAGATTCTCGAATCTCCGATATCAAGTCAGTTACTGTTCCCATCTTTCTCATACTGTGCCTTGAATGTCTGTCGTCATACCGACTCTGATCACAGGAATTTATTACATCAACTCGTATGGGAATGAAATACACCCCTTGCCTAATCCTGACTATATTGCCAAGTTGGCTACGAGAGACTGTCTGGTTTATTCGTGTGGGTCACTGTGGACAAGGTACATTCGCACTCAATACCCCCCATGTTTCCATGATTTACGCAATTTTATTATTATGCAGCATCATGCCGTGCCTAGTTTTGCGCGGTGTAGGTAGTGCGATCGCAACGTCTCATTCTTTGAGGGCCAAAGTCTTATTGCGTAAATTCCAAGTTTTACTTTCTGTCGATAATCATTGACTCATTCCACATAAGTGAACGCAAAGAACGATAGAGAAACATATGGCTATGGTGCCGAGGATTACATCAAGTTGAGTTCATTGCCGACTTGCTATTTCTACGTAGTTATGACCTCTGCCACAGCGCCATAGTCCACACTTTGAACGCCCAATACGGTAAAAGTGTAGTACTTACATATCCGATATCTGCGTTCATAACGCACCTGCTTTACCTGCGAGAAACAGAAGTTCGTGTAGACATAGAAAAAATTACGGCAAGTTCCTGCACACTCGATCTTATAGTGGGCACTTATACAGCGTTATAGAGTATGGGCGTACGCTGTGTCGAAGTCCCAGGCGTTGCGGTGGCAAAACAATTTGACTCCGAGTGTGTGCAAGACGCATTGACTGAGATTCTTTCTTCTGTAAAAGAAGACGGCTTTTCATAATCATTTAATTTAACAAGTCTGCTAGAGATTGATTGATATTCGGTCTGACCTTCTAGCAATGGTTACCTTGTAAGAACGAACAATGCTTTTTCTAGACAGACGATTGATTTATCGCTCAATAAAATGAGAACATGGTGCTTCATAAGACTCTGCATTCCTCAATCTTACTTACACCCGGCGAGACGTCCGGTAAAACAGATGTTTTGAATTGTCCTCTTTATTTGCTTCGTGTTTGTGAGTTTTGATTGAGCAACGGCTGTTAAAATCCATTGCACATAAGAGATGGGCCGACCGTTCAAAGATGGTAAACTTTCCAGGACGCAGTTCGATTATTGAAACCATTTGTCTCTTTTATATTTGTACCCAGCAAATGAGCAATTACGAATCTGAGTAATGTGCCACAGAAACCGACCGCCAACTTGTATGTAACCAAGTCATCGACAAGAGTATCTTCGGGTCGACCCCGGTCGTGCCTTATGGCCTGGTTTTGATATTGCTCACGATCAAACTCTAACGACACCAAGGTGAACAAACTCGTTGTAAGCAACGAAAACAAAGGGACCCATGCCTTGTATGCCTGTACATCTCCTTTAAACTTGCTCACGGTGCCGTCTGCACAGACCCACAACTATACAGCAATCAGATGAGGTTAGTGATGACAAGTTGATAAGAGGCATCGTGTCGTACCTCGTTGGCAACGGACGTAATGAATCTTTCGTCGTGTGATATAAGAATTACACCGCCATTCCAGATACGTAGGGCGTTCATCAGTGCATCTAGACCCTGTAAAATCTCTCAGAGATGACTTCCACATTCAAGATCGATAGTACTGACCTCTATATCCAGGTGATTGGTAGGCTGCGAAACAGTTCAAGACGATTGATGACTGCAGCAGAATTGTGAAACAGACCTCGTCGAGTAATAGAACGTGAGGCCTCTGCAAGGACAAGACAGCAAATGCCACACGTGATTTTTGACCACCACTCAAAGTCCCGATCTGTTGTAATCTAACATGACGAAAGTTCGTGAACCAATGCTAAAGGAAGAATAGCGCATGAAACGGATTTACCCAGTTGTACCGGATATTTGGAAATTTCCAAGGTGACCTCGGTATTCCTGCTCTGTCTTCCCTGGAAATTTGGAAGCCAGGAATTGCACAGGTGACATATGAGGAATCAAAGTATCTACATGATGCTGCGCAAAATATCCTCTGCAGGTAGATCAGACAATGATAAAACATGTCCGAGTCGATCAGAAAGCATTACTTACACCCGCAACCGACCATTCTGATTCACATTCCCGGTCATTGCCTTCAACTCCCCTGTGAGTAACTTAATCCTGGATAAATAGAATCAGTCTCGCATCGTCGAGTTGTGTGGAAAGAAACAAACAAAGTCGACTTTCCGGCACCGTTAGCTCCTACTATAGCGATTCTCGATTCGAGCCCAACATCGATATTGACGCCTTTTAAAATAATCTTGTCCGAGGAATATCCAAACGTGACTTCTGACAGCTGCAGAATCGGGGGTGAAATTTTTTCCGTTTCGTGGAATCTGTCATTCACCAAGTCAGAGAAACAGCACGTCTGAGGATAGGCCATTCATTTGTACTTGAATGTTTCAGACTCTGACGCCTCGGGTGGCTCTAAATCTGGTAGCTGGAAATACATTCATTCATGAATCACAGTCCCCAATGCAGTCATAAAGAAACAGCGACCTTTTCGAGTATTTTAATCCTAGACTGAGCTTGTGCGGCTAAAGAAGGATGTCATGAACACAAGGTCCGATGGAAACTTGAACTCCCGCACCGCGGTTAGCGTTGTATCTCCAGCGGTCGATGAAAGCCTGTAGATGTTTTCTATATTCCATCTGGGTGTCATATTCCTTTCGCAAATTCATGTCGCGTTCCGATTTTGTTGCGTAGAACTGTGTGAAGTTGCTAACAAAATGCGAGGCAACCATTTTGATCAAAAGGTGAAAAGAAAAGTATGGAGCACCCACCCCTTGTAATAATCTAAACGGCCGGAGTGTTGATGGATGATATCCGTTGCTACAGCATCTCTGTCTACGTGTATTGAAAGGAATATGTTGGTGAGAAGAGGACGCTTACAAGAATGCCCGATCGTGAGAGCTATGATTGGCATAAATCAACGCGGTGAGGTGGGAAGTCAGTGATACGTACACGACCAAAAGTGTTCCGGACCATGTTTGCAGGTAATCTTCTAACCATGCGAGAGCATTTAGATCAACTGATTAAGAGAATAGCAGGGATTAAACCGGAGATCAGAGTCAGAAGCAAAAACGCTAACTGTGATTGGAAGGCTCATCGAGCAACAACAGGGCAGGCTGATGACTCATTAGCGTAGAGTTCCATATGTATGGAACTAACCTGCTTACTTTTACAAAGAGAGCCCGCGCCAATGCCAGTCGCATCCTGACGCTTATGAGAAAGGATCTGACGGCGTATGCAGCTGAGATATATACCTCCAACCACCACTGAATGATTTTGTAGGTCTTTTTTGATCTTCTTCATTGAATCCCAATCCTGGACATTTCTATTATAAAGAATGTACATTATGCGACAGAAGAAGTCCATACCAGCAAGTAAAGCAGCTGCCCTCGATGGACCGCTCTCTGCTTCCATATCGGCCAATCTGGAATGTATTTCTGCCAACCGAGCGGAAGCTTCTTCTCTGGCATCCACGAATCGCTTGTCATCTCCCTCTGCTTCCAGCTCCGATAGTTTAGCGTTCAACGTCGCTTCTTCTTGCAACAGATGGGCCCTCCATACATCTGCCTGGAGAACCGAGTCCAAGGCAAGTGTGTCATCACCTAATATCTGAACTCATTTTAGCTATCTGTTATATGACGGATAATGTGTTCGAACCTCCTGCTCTACGAATAGGATGGTGATATGGGGTGGAATCGGGACTTCACGCATAGCGATATGTCTCAAAAGAGTAGATTTACCGACACCTATGTGTAATGATCAAGACGAGGCCTTCCTGAGGGGTATCAAGATATACCATTACGACCGATAAGTCCATACCGACGACCGTAAGAAAGAGTGAGGTTGGCCCCGGAGCTGGAAAATAAGGTTAGCATTTTCATTCAGGAGGTTATGGATGGCTGCCTATACAGGATGCGGTTCGATGCAAAATTGACTTCGAGGTTTGTCAAATGAATGTCCTTGCTTTTGTTCTTTGATGCCGCAGCTGCTTCCAGAGGATTGATCTGGCGAACGAGTGTCAACGATGATATAAAGCATTATGTGAATGCAGCCCACTTTCATAAACATCTCCTGGTAGGATTGCTAGAAAATAGACGTTATAAATCTAGACAATATCAAACGGCACCAAACAGACTTGTTTTCTCTGTTGATCCAGCAACTTTGACCCTTCGTACAAGTCACGTTTTGACCGCTTCTCGATTTTGGCCTAATGACATACAGTCAAAAGGCGAACGCCTTCAGCGAAATGCATCATGAACTTGCCCTCAACTTCGCCTCTTGTTTTTCGAGTTTTTTTATATCCACTCGGGAAGCTCTAATGAAAAGATATAAACATTCGAACAGAAGAGATATCACGTCCTACTGACTTTCCCTTGTTAATGCTTTCAAGGTCAACACCTTGACTCATTGCAATGGTGCCCGACATGGAAGCGGTTTTTCCGATTTCCATGGCCCTTTCGAGCTTCAGTAACCCGGTACCATGGTTCCTTTCTCGCTCTCGTTTATTCAAGAGATCTTTCAGTAGGTCCTCCAATTTTGTCATGAGTCTCTCCAGAATTTCCATATTTCCTCCGGAGATAGATTCGAGAATCATTCGGGCGACCTGGAGGATATCTTCATCTTCTCCTGCATCGTCCAGCAGATAACCAGATAGATACTGGACGACGATCTCTTCTGTTCCAGGAAAGTTTGTGCGAATTTCTTCTGCGATATCTTCTGATGTTATCATAGTTGCTCGCAACAACGGATGAACACTGTGACCATCGACTGCGTTTGTGATGAGACTATGAATTGGTTGTTATCAGTAACAAAAGCTTTGTTACCGACCCATTCGATTATTCCCACGCTTAGAGCGCCTTTCTAACTGGCGAATCAACCCATTGGGTGACGGACGATCTCAGACCATAAGGAAAAACGCAGGACCAGCCGGGTTGATCGTTAGGCCCTGGAATCCACATTCTCCGACGACGCTCCACGGTGAAATGGCTCCTATCCTCGACGGGTTGCCTTTCTACCTCATCTTATATACCATTTTGTTTCAAAACCGCGAGGTGGCGTACCCAGATTGATAAGACGAATACAACCAATGTTTCATCCTATCGACGTCCATTTGTCTCAGTGCATGCAAGCCTCATGACCTTTGCCAAAATGGCCTGAACACAGTCTTCGGCAGAGAGCACCGTGTACTAATTGTGGAATATATCATGGCACGACTCCCCAGTACTCGGTAATAAATGTGTGTGTGTGTGTGTGTGAGCGCGGGAGAACTCGTGACTGAATGATTGCGTGACAGTAGTTACGGTTTCTGTCCGAGCACCATCTCTCGTCGCAACAGAGTCGACGTCGTGAATGGCTGCTGCCCTGCTCCCGACAAAGCCTTGTACATCCAAGCTTCTTGTCTGAGTTCATCCCCCTTCCTTTGTCTTTATTCTTCCCTGGTATGTCCCCCATCTTTTTTTCTTTCTTTCTTTTTCCTTTTCTCTCTCTTCCCTGCTCGAAACCTGTTCTGAACAGGCGTTATATCCTCTACACCCCCATATAAGGCGATCGTCACCGTGCACTTGCTTATTGATTTCTCTCATTCTCATAGCTAACTTGCTGTCTTTCCCTAGTCCATGGCCATTCTCGCTCCCCAAGATTGGCATCTTCCCAAAGATCACGCTATGGATTCTTCCGCTTCCAACAGCTCAAACCCTGCTGTGCCACGCCAACATTCGGGATCTTCTAATACCAGCCCGGCTTTGGTGCCTCCACATCAACACGTCCCACAGCCATATCCTTATCCTGTACAACAACAGCAGGCCGGATGGACTCCCAATCATTCTGCCCCGCCATTTTACCCTTCATTTTACCAGAACCATCAACAGCACTCTCCCTTCGGTCATCCGAACCATCCGCAACAAGCTCATATCTCTTCTCAAAACCCTTACTTCGATCATGCTGCCAACCACCAATTTGCACAATGGGCTTATCAGCAGATGATGTTCAATGCCCAACAAGGTCACCAATTGTCTCATTTCTCTGCCCATTCTCCTCCACAAAGTTCTCAGCGTGGTAGGTCCGGAAGTAACAATACCCAGCCCGACTATCTAGTCCCAAATGCTGCTTTTAGCCCTTTTCCCAGCGGCACCCCTCCTCCACATCCTCCCCCTGCAAACTTTTCAAGGAGTTCTTCTGTCGACTCGCCACAGATGTATAACGGGTTTCATCCCTATCGTCGGCCTGATCGGCCTCAGAACCGGGATCCTCAAACTGTGCAATCAGATTGGAGATCGGGAGCGGCTGGTGGTTTTCAACCGCCTTACGCTCGTAATGAAGCGTCTGGTTCAACGACATCTGTAAACTCTGCCTCGTCGCAGAGTTCAAGACATCGTACAAACAGCTTCCAGGGATCAGCGGCCGGCCATGGCAATGGCAATAAGGATCCGCAACAACAAACCAATAGATCAGGTTCGACCAACGGAACGCCTAGAGCAAGTAATAATAGCCCAGCTATTACTTCGTCCGCATCAAACCCTCCCGCTCACCGACCCCATTACCGTACATCTTCGTCGTCTTCTACTTCTTCAAATGCCACAAGAACTCCCGTGCCTTCCTCGGCTGGCCCGAGTTCGTCCCCTGTAACCTCTACGTCACCAGGCACTTCTCAGACTACCTCTGTTCCTCGTCCCGTAAAACCTTCACCCTTATCTCAAGGCAATTTCACTGCAGCGGAAAAACGCATGTCACGAGATGACAGTGATTTGGCAGCCATGATGGAATCTACGCCTACTGTTTCTGCGGGACGCAATGGTTTGAAGGGTCGTTTACGCCGTGCATTGTCATTCAATGCATCGAATGTTCTGCAAGAGGAAGATGAAGAACCAGCATCCACTCCAAAAGGGAAATCTTCTCAAGGGAAAGCCAGTGTTACTGTCAACAAGTCGCATGGTCCTTCTGATAGCACTGATGCAACTCCCAAGAAGAAGTCGCGAACAGCGCTATTCAATTCTCGATTGAACGCTTCCACAGATAACATCTCGTTGTCTTCCACAATGTCATCTGCGTCAATGGTGATACGAAAACTTGGAAATATGGCCAAGCTGACGCGACGGAATTCCCTTGCAGGTATCACATCGCTGTTTAAGGACAAAAAGGGCAAGGATGAGGATGGTGAGGAGATCAAGAGCAAGAAGAAGAAGAAAAGTAGCAAAGGTGCAGTGGCGGAAGCTAGTGTGTCCCATGTCACTGCCGAACTGGATCGCTCAGAGTGGAGTGCAGAGCTAAATGGATTGACACCTGCGGCCAGATTGGCGAGGCAGCATACGCTTAAAAGCAATGCAGAAGCCGCTGCGAAGGCAAAAGCCGCACAAGAATCTGTAGCTTCTGCCACGCCAGTCGGTGGAGATACCCTAGTCCCGCCTACTTGGGAAAAGAATACCACTACTCGTCAGGGAGAAGGAACTCCAGTGAATGGAATCGTGAGTGAGGAGGGTACCAGGATCCTTATAGAAGAGGACGATTTTTCGGACAGTGACGACGACAAGATGGAGGGCTCGAGCCACCGCCCAGATCATTCCAACTCCCTGGAAGGCTGGGACGATACTGAGGACTGGGGTGAAGACGACGAAGATATTACAATTCGTGGCGGTATGGGGAGTATCAATCTAGACAATGAAGATGATATCGACATGGAACCATGGGCTGTTGACGTTCGGCGGAGTCTCGAGAAAAAGAGACTTCCTATGAAAGGTATATTAAAGGGTAAGTTTTAGCTGCGTCACCATGATACGGACGGCTTTAATCATCGCATATAGTTCCAGTATATACTACTGAACAACCCTCGATGAGAGTCAGGTCGAACTCATACAATTCTGCCCCTTCCCAGTCCTCTGAACTAGGACCGCTTGCTCGCATACCATCCTCGGACCCGGACCACATCGACGGATTACATAATCACGCTCCTCATGTGTCATCGCCCACTCCCAACACTCCGTTCCTTCCCCCTCTGTCGTTCCAATCTCATACGGAGTCGCCAAAGGACCTATCAGATAACTCTGCATCTTCGTCGCCGCACCATGAGAAGTTGATGTTTAGTCATCCGAATTCTTCGGCGCCAGTTTTATCGACCATTCTTTCTTCCAATCCTCCCACGCTCTCACACCGCTCCGCCACTGCACCCGTCAAGCGCCTCGCCTTTGCTTCCAATTTGTCGGTATATGATACTTTCCCTCCTTCTGTTTATGACCGACGCAGTGAGCCTGCAACATGGAGTCGGTTGACACCAGCACTGGCGCAACGAATCAAAGAGGAATTAAACTCCTACAAGATGGAGGAGATGGAGGTACACGCTTCCAGTCGGGTTCAGTAAGTAGCATGTCATAAAATAGACGTTAACATGCTGACTGCTACCTTATAGTACTCAATTTTTTGTTTGACTGGGTTCATTTGCCTGGAATATACCGGACTAATTTTCTATAAGATTCGTTGACCATCGTTTATCCGCATCCATACCGCGTCGCGCTCAGCTGCTACTGCACAATCACATTTGCCATACATTTGCCTGGTTGGCTATTTGTCATTAACACCCACGGTTAGCTATTCGACCAGGTTACTACGATCTCATCCCAAAGTTATACCCCTACTCCTCATTTGTAATCAATACTGTGGCTCTCATCATCCCTTCTGTCTCTGTCTCTCATTATATCCAAAAGATCCCTGATCACGGACAGTCTTTATTGTTATTAGATCAGTGTGTCTGTCGTCAATAAAGATGCTCCAAATCGACTGGTTGCAAATGCCCAGGTCGTATCATTAGTTTTGTGTACTTGTCGGAGTTTTAAGGGAGCGCTGCCGCGTGGCAGTGCACTGGTCTTTATTACTTGGCACTCAGGCTGCGGCTCGTATATACCGTGCTGGTTGTCCCATTCTTGCTATTCCCTTAGGTCTCCTAGGCCTGTTTGCGCCCTAAGCTCGCATATACATCATGAAAGGCGCAGCCAAGTTCATCAAGCGGTGAGGGTTCTTCGACCTGTTCGCGAAGATAAAGTATCGACTTTGATCCATGGCGAACAGGACTCCGCACATGGTGACCACCAAAATCGGGATGTCAAAGAGTATGTAGCGAGCTTTTTTGGATCTACTTTATGGCAGATCCTGCGTTTTTTGTCGAATCCGGCACTCATTCATGTGTAATAATCAGAGTCTAACGACCCGGAGTTCGATGATCATTCGCGGCATTTTGCAACTCTTGAGACTGCTACCGAGAAATTGCTCAAAGATACAAAAGCATTTACGGACTCTACAAGTTGTCTGTTAACTCTCTTCCTGTTTCAGATCGCAGCCCAGCACGCTGATAACTTCTGTTTATTCATACATAGCCCTCTTCACTGCTGGTGAAGGATTCGCAACCCATTTTTCAGTCATGTTCCGTGCCTTCAATGGAGAGTATGATCTCGCCAGCAAGTATCCAGACTCTCTCCGCACGATGAAGAACATGGATGCGTATGAAGGGATGATGAGCGAATTGAAGACGGCAGTTGAACCTGAATTGGAGCTTATCAACAGTAGGATTGTCGGACCTACTAAAGAATTAAAGGACATCTTGAAAGCTGTCAGGAAGAGCATCACGAAAAGAGAGCACAAGGTGAGCGCGACAATTATTGCCTTCTCTGGATTTCAATCGCGCTCAAGGTCTTGTTAGTTGGCAGACTATGATCGGTTCAATAATTCATTGACGAAGCTTAGGGAGAAGAAGGAGAAGACCTTGAATGACGAAAAGAATTTGTTCAAGGTGCGTTCTCCTATTGTTGTCCCCTTGAACCTTTCAGACCCATTTTTTGTATGGGTAGCTTGAACAAGACTTTGAAATCGCTTCCAATGAATATGAATACATTAATAACGCGCTGAAAGAAGATTTACCGAAGTTCATGGTTCTCGCCACGAGATTCATCGACCCTTTGTTTCACAGTTTCTTTTATATGCAGTGCATCCTTTCCCTTGTTTGACCGATTGACCCTACGTTTTACTAATGAGTTATCTTCTCTGCATAGGCTCAATATTTATTATATGCTCCTGGAAAAGTTGACTGGTTTTGCCGAGGGCAATTACGATGTGTCTCTGCCTGGGAACCAGATCGCTACGGATTATGAGGAGAAGCGTACAGATGCTTGGTCCCAAATTGAAGACTTAAACATCATAAAGCGGATCGTCAGCACGTGTAAGCTTTCCCATTCGTTTTGAAGCCTGACCGGGGTTTAATAGAAGCGTTCTTCGTCAGCAAAGATGGTGCAATCCCGCCGTACTCTCAATTCAAGTGGGACAGACTCGTCATTAGGACGAAGCTCTTCAACTGCAACCTCTTCATCTGTCAATTCGTCTCTTTCTCGCACAACGCTTCCTCCACCACGCTCCCCATCTTCTTCATCTATGGGCGCGTACAAGAAACCGCCGCCGCCACCTTCTTCCTCGAATTCAGGTGCTCCTCCTCCATATAGCCCAAGCTCAGGTGCACTAAATGGCGGGGGTATAGGGATGAAGAAGCCGCCCCCACCGCCCCCACCAGTGAAGCCCAAGCCTAAAGCCGAACCGCCTGTAAAATATGTCGTTGCCTTGTATGATTTCGATGCACAAGCGGAAGGTGACCTCGATTTCAAAGCAGGGGACCGTATTGAGGTTATAGTCAGGACTGGCAGCTCTGAAGATTGGTGGACTGGGAAATTGAATGGGAGACAAGGCGTTTTTCCAGGTGGGTTCAATGTTGTTGTCCTTGTAGAATGATCAGACATTGTTTTTTTTGTAAACAGGAAATTATGTACAGGATACTTGAGTCGGGACTAAGTAATGTTGTATTGTACAACAACTTATACATAACAGAGATAGCAATAACAGTTCGATAGCAAGTCTGGAAAGGAGAATTGATACAGATTAGCATTATATATTGCAAAGCAGAGGATGCAAATATAAAATAGAAGCTGTGGATAATATTATTATGATCAGCTACTCATTAAGACTCCATAACGAGGGCCGATCTGAACGCCCAGTGAGTATGAGCATAATTAGGAGTGATTGATTAAGAAAAGAACTGACAGTATATCATGCACTCGAAGGCGCAAGGTTGGGCGATCTCCCAGACCCGAAAGAGAATTGCGGAGGTAGCGGATGAGCAGATGACGCCATATCAACCTTTGCATCCTCATCGCTCCTCTGCTTCCGCTTAGTACTGTGCCTCTTTGACAATACACGTTCCCCACTGGTATTCTCTTTAACCAACTCCGTAGGGCTGGCGATGCGTTTCCCCCTGTTCGAAGGAGAAGCGCCAAAAGAACTATGGTTAAAACTGATGGCTTCGCAAGACCCCCTGACCTGGCTAGGATGCGTATTTCCTCGAAGCATATTCTTCTCCTGCCTCCGTCTTGCTCTTTCCTCGTCAACGACCATCAACGCGCCTTCAATGATCGCCCGATGCACAAAGACGTACTGCCTTAAACTCTGACACAGACTCATTCTTTGTTCCCTCATGTCCTCCAAAATGCGGCGAACAGGTTCATCAAATGTTGAAAGCAACAATGGAGACTCCTCGACGTGTAGAGCCCTGGGGTCAGTATAATCGAACCCTTGCGCGTGATTGTCCACTACAGCAACAAAAGAGTTTTGGGAGAGAGGATTGTCAGTTTGTGCCGATGAAGAGATGCGACTATGTTGCCGGGGATCAACTTCTCCCTCAGAGAGATTGGAGGACTGCAGAGAACTATGTCGTGACGGTAAATCCGATGAATTTAAAACGGATTTGGAAGTTCCGCTCGATGATACGGATGAAACGCCCGTTGATTGTGTCTGTAGTGTAGAGTCAAACAGAGATGAATAACCATTACTGTCCTGAGCTGAGGAACTTAGAGGGGAGGAAAACCTAGTAGATGATGTGTGTGAACTGCCGGTCTTGGACGATCTGTCATGCAAATGTTTTCCAAATGATGAAGAACAAACAACAGCAGTTGGCCTGGGAGGGTTTAATTCGGGTGGACTAGACATTGTGGGGAAACTTGATGTCCGCGCTCTGTATTCCTGAGTTTCCGTGCTTGGCCATACTTCCGGTACTTCAGAGGAGGAGCGAGTTGAAGACGACGATGACGATAGCGGATGGACACCACGTTGTGACGATGAAGTCCGACTCATCGAATCCCTAATATTGCCCTCGTTCTGTGCCGAAAGGTTTGCTTCGCTTGAACCTCTCGATTCGAAAGTGGAACCAGAACCAGATCGTGAACCCAAGGCGCCATCACCACAGGAGGAACATTCTGAGGAAGGAGACCGCCTCAAAATTGATAATGTTGTGTGTTCCAAACCAGGTACGATATCATTGTTGAGCCAGTCTCTGAGCGGACTAATCCAAGATGCCTGAGCCAGTCCCTGGGGCTGCTTCTGGCGTGCTCCATGTGGATCGACATCTCCCTGAGAGGACAGATCGGGGTCCGGTGATCCCTTCTCGCTCAAATATTCGCTGGAACCATCAGAGAGTGACTTTCCGCTGGTATCGCGCCTCCACCCGACGATGGGGATATGTGCCCTTGGATCTTCATTGTTTGTACATGGTGGCAAGGAGACAAGAAAAGGTCTCTGAATCCTGTCTTCATTGACTTGCATTGGGTGAACAGCATCACGCAGTGCTGCTCGTTCTTCACCCATCACAACATCCTTATCCTGAGTAGGGAGTGCACTTGATGGTGAACTCATGCTCCATTTCTTGGGATGGTCATATTTCTTTCGGATTTGTCTCCGTACACCATCTAGAATTGCATCCACGGCGATGAAGCCACCAGTTCGTCCTACGCCAGCAGAACAATGCAGTAACACGGGGGGATTATTCATCGTCCGCTTCGCGACACCAGTAGTTAGGTCGACTCCGTCGAGAGTCTCGTATGGGGGTATCATGCATGTGGAAGTAGAGGCTTGTTCCACCTCCTTTCCAACTTCCCGAACAAGATCCAGGATGCCTCGAGGGTCATCGGGAACATTGAGATCAGGCCATTCCAGATATTGTAATTGTGTGATAGATCGTGTTTTTGCGTGAGGATAACTCGTGTGTCGCAATTGCAGTCTTCGCTTAATGGTAGAAGGTGGTAACGACAAAGGTGAATCGGATGAACTTGTCGAGGGCCCCCAAGACCACCCTTCTTGTCCCAATCTCCGTTTTTCCTGTTCTACCGTCTCAGAAGACTCTACCAGAGTGAGGATCAAAGGCCCATATTGAGCGCTTTCCCAGTAATTGCAACACTTCACATGCATGCCTTCTACTTCTTTGGTAAGCATAACGATCACGTGCACGTTCTGTTCCCAGACAAGCCTACAGGTGGGTCCAGTTAGCAAATGCAGGTTCTGATGAAACAAGAATACGTACGTCCAAAAATCTACTAGCGTCGCTTCCAATGGCCCCTGGGTAGCGATGTATCTCTTCATTGTTCCAAGCGGTTGAACGAAGCTAGCATTGATGTAGTCGTCATCTGATAAGGAATGCTTATGCAACCTGACTCTTGCATGTTCGAAAGGCCAAATATTACGGTATCTAATCGTGAGGATTTGTCAAAAAAGGAGAACGAGGGCACGACGATATGCAGACATACCGATTCTTAGCGCCCTTTTCAACCCCAGCTGTGATGCTATAGGGAAATAGCGGACTATCTGGAGTGCTAGCAGTCTTCGAGACCCTGTCAACTTGCTTTCCTTCGCTCGTGGGACTTGAGGAAAAATTTATGATGTGTCCAGATTCCTGAGAATGATGTTGCATGATCCCCATGAGTCTCCTCTGCTCGCCAAGCTCGATACGATAGAATTGCATAGCAAAAGCCTCCGCTCCTTCCTCGACAAGCGCATCATTACTAAGAGAGTCGGTATCCGGCAGTCTATCTGAATCTGATGTGGATGGATCGTCAGACTGGTTGTCGGAGAATTGCGACTCCAATGGACAGAAATAATCCTTAGCAGCAGGGGCAGCTCTTCTGGCTATGTGGCGCAGCCACGGGAATGGCAAGTCATTTATTCGATTACGAACGCTCTTGGGTAAAGTGAGAGGGATCCGTTCTGTAATTCCTTGAGACAACTCCATATTCTGGCGAACAGTATCATAGAAGGGGTTGAAGGGCATAGTTAAAGGTTGTGCTATACTAGTCTGTTGTGAGGGAAGGCTCGCGGGGGGTTCAGGTGTTGGGTGGTGTGGAACTATAGAATGGGGTAGGCTCGGGTATGAGGACGTAGAAACTGAAGAGGATGTTGAGGTCAATCGGACAGGTGAATAATGTGATCCCATGGATGTGGGAAGCTGAGAGGTGGTGGATGTCGAAGTGAAAGCTGACATTGGAAGATTTTTGGTCCGGAGGACGAAGGAAGGGAGCATCGTCGGAACCATGCGGCCAGAAAGTGACAGGTGGCCCGGTGAGTCCTGATCTCCTTCATCATCATCTTCATCCACGTTTTCGGGACCGCTGACGACAAGTTCTGGCCGCTCGCGCCAAACAGAGACGAAGCCACCCTTTAGCCAAGCTAGTTTTTTATCAACAGAGAAACCTTCGTTTCTGAATTTCTGGAGAAGTCCCTGGATGTTGGAACCGTCCGATATAGAACTGGACTCTGCGTCATAGACGAGAATCGTGGAAGCAGTTGACCAAGCAGAAAAACGCAGTCGAGAAGATTTGGAAGGCAGCATTTGTGAGAGCTTTGTGAGGGAGAAGAGAGGTCTTTTCAGGAGGGTAGAAGGAACGGAAAGGGACAATGCCCTAGGAAGACGAGCTGAGGTGAAGGCAGCGTGGTGTCTGATATCGAGGATTAAACAACCCGGGTCGTTGATGAATGGGTCAAGGTCAGCTGGAATTTGAGCGGAGTGGTTATAGAAAATGGTATTGGAGGTATTTGGGTGTCTGGACGGAACACGAGCAGAAGGGGGTGATACCAGAGCCATTGGGTTGCCGGACGTGAGGGATAAGCTTAAAATGGGCGGGGTAGTCGTTCTCGAAGACGAAGGAGGGTTCAGCAGCCTTGCAGTAAGGGGGGAAACTGAGGTGCTCTCGAATCTGCTCTCGATCGCCTTTGCGAAAGAGTCGGTGGACTCCTGGTGCGTTGACGAGGAGAGGTTTGTGCCAACAACAGTTGAGGAAAAAAAATACGCGGGAGAGTTGTTGAGAGGCATTGCAGAGTAAGAGGAGGAGATGATGAAGAAGAAGGGGCAAGTTCACATTTGGCTGTTGTCTCACAAGCAGGATGTCTCCAAATCACTCCCGTAGATCCTAAGATCGGGTCTAGGCTCTCTGACATCATGCCGGCCCGGCGGTGCCTCGCCGTATGTCTCATCTCCACGTGACGCATGTCGTCATAGCCGCATTCCCATGGAATGCGGCTGAAAATTTAAAATGTTATTTTTCTATAACCTCTCAACTCCTTGCATTGTTAAACAGCTGATTTATTCCCAATATCGATAACAATATCCAGGTGGAGCTTAAAGTCACGAGCCACCATGTCAAGGAATGTTCCAGAACGTATGGCGTAATTCTTTGAAGAATGGAAGTTCAACGATGTCATTTCAAATTCCTCTTACAGGTCTCCGCAGACAATGCATGCCTCCCAAAGGAGCTATCTGAACTTGTTTCATAGGTTTTACTTTTGTATAAACTAACAAAAATATAACAAAAATCGATTGATCAACACAAAGAAGGGCAGCAATTGAGCCTACCTCGGCAGCAACGGATTCAGAAATCTTGGACCTGCCCCCAACTTGTGCAGCTTCTGGCTTGCTGATCAAGCTCATTGACCTTCCTTCTTTACTTACTTCTACCCAGAATTCGGAATTTCCGGGCTGTTCTTCTAGACATTCATCTCGGAGCTCCATAATGAAACTGTAACAAGATATGAGTGCAAAAAAAAAACAACGGGAAGATGTGGGGGAAACGCACTCATTCCAAGCGTCGATTTCGTCCTCCTGTATTAAGTCGATATTGAACAAATATATTCTAAGGTACAGTTATAACCAACCTTCAGGCAAACGTCCCTCAATTCCCTCATACAACTAATCATCTCTTGATACCTCCTCGGCGCGAAGGGTTTCTTCAAAATATCCCTAACAACAAAGGTCAAATCCTCTACAGCCTTGCTCACCACATCACCTTCCGCAATGTTGCTTTTGAAATCCTGCAAAGGAAAAGCATTCCCCACAATTCTACCAGGTGCTTTCTGACGATCTATTTCAGGCATTGCAGGTGATGGGGAGCGCGACGGCGTTGGCAAAGGATGGTCTGGGGTTTCTGGTTTTTTTGAAACTGGCTGATCAAGCAACAACTCTTCGTCTTCTGTCTCTGTATTGCCGTCATTTACTGTTATTGAGGCCAGCTTCTTCATGGGCAAAGTAGCAGGCTGGGATTCCTGTGAAGCACTATACACCTGAGTCCGTAATTGGGTTCTCTTTCCAGATGAAGCCTTATCGAGAAGCAGCAAATCTTCTTCTTCCTGTGCATGAACATGTCCATCTTTTCGAGCTCTTGTGACCCTTTTAGGTACTGCAACTAGTCAACTTGGGGATAAGTAAATGTACAGATGTACTAACCTCGTTTGACTTTGAAAGTCTGTTTACATTGTTCAATTGCGTGGCTAGCGCGTTTCAAGACTCTCCGTGGAGGATCGAAATATTTAAGGAGATCTGGATGAGGCGGTGGCAGTGGATGTGTAACGACATCGTTTACTACAGCACTGTGGAACATGGCTTGTTTTATGCGGTGTACGGCGGGATTGTACGATAATCGATTGTCATACCAAGAGAGGCGTTCGCTGTAAGTTGTTTCGGTAATAGTCGGCGCATGGACCATGTATGAGCGTACCCATTTTCATCCTTGTCACCTGCATCTGTTAGATCCATGGCGTCAACGAAATCATCCATAGCTCCAAGCTGTTCATCGCTCGGTAAATAGGGATGTTTTGTTATTCTTTCCCCCCTTTTGTTGATAAGCGTGTCTAATGATGCGAACGTATACTTGCGCACATCATCTGCGAATGGCATCTGCGAGAGGTTGAGTGTGAACTTGACGTCGACCAACAGAACTGCACATACCTGCACCCACAGCAGGCAATCGACCTTACTAAAACTACAGGGGGCGAGGATCCCCATTCTTGGGTCCATGCCATCTCTAGATACCCACCTAGCTATGGCGAACACTTTGGCTATCGTCATGGCCTGCACAATAGAGGATAGTGCGACCTGTTGATTGGGCGATCCAGGGTCAGCCCAAATATATTGTACTTCCCCCATGGAAAACTCTCGATGAAACTGATGAAGAGATTTTAAATCAAGAACTGTCAGCAAAGACGAAAAGGTCGTACATTTCTCTTATTGAAGAAACCACATATGTCAATTCCCTTCCTTGTCTTCAGTCTCTCAAATTGCCCGTCCGGGCATGACACATAGGTGGACCCATATTTGAATCCCTTGACAAGTTCTTCCTTCTCTATCTTTCGCTCTTCTCGCTGATCGTTTTCCTGCATTATGTCTTCTTGTTCGTCGTTGTCCTCGTTTTTCTCGAGAAAGTATTCGGAGCGCATCTTTAACTGCGCGTACGTGGTTTCTGTGGGAGATATACCATCGACATCCATTATATCCATTTCTTCATCTGCCTCCCGCTTCACAAACCGTTTCCAGCCTTTCGGTCTTGACACTGCAGTGCACTTGCTCGTTTTGATTATTAGCTCCATCGCTTCTTCTGGTCTCGCGTCGACATCTCCGATGCGAAGAACTGTGCCCATTAAGACTGATTTTGTAACCCTCATGTCTGGGCGAGCAACTTCTCGCAGTGCTAACGCACATGTGCCAAGAAGGGCATTGTCAAGTTTATTGATGAAGGTGCGGTAAAAATCCTCGTTGACTTTCTACGGGTTGATGGTGAGTACCCGAACTACCTTGCTTGCGCAAAGAATAATGCAGACCTTGATTGATGATTTTTTGGCTTCCTTGTATGGAAACTCTTCATCATCAAAGTCCACACCACTATTGACAAAGAAGGGTATTAATAGGAATCCAAACGGAACACGGCTTAATCAACTCTTACACAACAGTAAATTTGATATTTTGTTCATTGATCTTCTCTGTTGTGCGTTCCCATCCGTCTAGCTCGATGGGACTCTGACCGTCGGTTATCAGTACCATTCTGCGCGTCCAGGTCTTTTTAGAAGCGAGGTAAAGGTGCTGAGTATCGATTCCAACAATAATCGCGTCAATCGCTGTGCCTTTGTTTCAACTTGAGAGGAACCATCAACGAATAAAAAACTAACGGTCACCACAGACGGATGTGGCAAGCAGAGCATCAAGCTTTGTCAATGTAGTTGCATTTGGATGGCCTATTGGGATATACTCGTAAACATGTTCATATCCTTCTCCCCGTTCGTTCATGATGTTATTTGTTTCTACAGCCTACATGAGGACCCTGCAAGAAGCAGAGCGCACTCAGAAAACGTACCTGGAGTGCCGAAGACAATGACACCACACTGGTCTGTTTTGCGACCATTGAAAATCTGAGACAGATGTTGAATGACGGAATAGGATATAACGGATGAGGTATACCATTTCTTGAATTTTGAGCTTGACAAATTGCAGAGCCCACTCTAGATTCGTCATTTCTACATGGATAGGGTCACCGACTTTGGGATCAGTAACCTGTATCGTTCGCTTATGACCCATCGAAGGCGACAGATCAACGAGAAACATGGTAACCGTGTACTAGATTAGCTGTGAGAGGTCATAGTATTGGTATCTCATATATGCAGCACATACACCAGCGCGTTCTGCAGGCATGCTTGCTTGAAGCTGGAACGAAGAGGGTCAAGACAAAGTGAGTCGAGGTCTGGCCGCGGCACGCTCGAGTCGGCATCACGTGCACACACTTAACTGCTTAGTCATTAACTTCTAAATGCGGAAGGCGCCATTTGTCGACTCGTTCAAGTGCAGTCAGCCAGAGAAGTCACACCACCGCAAAGGTCAACGCTGCACGCCGGGCGCGTCTCGTCATGCAGGCTCAGAATACGACACTGCCACCACAGCACCAGCCGCCGCCGCAAATGCCGCAAGGTAATGGTGTGCTCGGCCCAACTCAGTCTCAGGCTTTGAAAAACAAGGACCGTTTTCAGGCCATGCTTCAGGTGTCATTTCATTTCACCTTGAGTTGGCTGCATGTGCTCACAGTCGCGCTCTTTCAGCGTGCCAACTTCCTCAGGAATCAAGGTTTTACCCCAGCTAATAACCCCGAGCTCGATAAAATAATCAAGGTGTTCCATGCCTTCCAAGCTGCAAGCGCAAACCAGGACCCTCAATCTCGTGGTGCGTTTATTCTTTTGATTCCCTTTATGCTTCGTTTTACGCATAACTGCAGGCGATATGAGCACCACTCAAAGACCCCAGCCCGAAGCAATGGTGAATGGCCACTCTAGCTCTGTCAACGGCAATTCCGCTTCTCCCGCTCCAACTTCGTCAAGCTCTGGTCCTATACCCTCTCAACCCTATCTCATATCTCCCCAAACACCAGTATCGTTTACACCAGATCAAATCAACCACCTCCGAACACAAATTCATGCCTTCAAACTTATCTCCCGTGGACTTCCAGTTCCTGAACCCGTGCAAAATGTGATTCGCAATCCTCACCACACCATTCCCGAATTGGAGAAACTTCTACAAGGACAAGATGCCACCACGGCCAAGCTTGTCGACAGTGCGGTCACCATCTCTAAATCCCCAGAGAATTCCTCGGCAGTTCAATCTTTGGATGTGGAAAAAATTGAAGAGTCAGAGATTGACCTTGCAGACCTGCCTACTGGCCCCTTTCTGGAAGATAAAACCGAGTCCGGTATCTACCCTTACAATGCTTATGTCCATCCCTTCACACACCTCCAATGCGAACCATCTGAAGATACAAGACTCTATCACACGCGTTTACAACGCCTCCTTGTCCCCTCCGTCATGCCTGCGGGTTTAGATCCTCACCAGATCATCGCGGAACGGAACCGATTCATTGATGCCCGCATCCAACAAAGAATTATTGAGCTCGAAGCCATGCCTTCTACGATAGGCGATGGTGGGTTCTTAGGCGCCACCGAAGATGTCTCTGGTATTGACAAAGAGAACTCTGTCGATCAAATGCCTGAGTTCACTCATCATGGAAAACTGCGGGCAATGATTGAGTTGAGATCTCTCCGGGTTCTTGAAAAGCAACGTGCTTTGCGTGCTTCTGTTGCTGAACGTTTGGCCCATGGAACCAATCTACCTTTAAATCGGGTTGAATTCCGACGTGTGCGCAAGCCTACTGTACGCGACGCCCGTCAAACCGAGACTTTGGAAAGGAAACAGCGTGCGGATCGCGAGCGTCAAGCGAAGCAGCGACACGTTGCGCAACTCAATGTAATTTGTTCACATGGACGGGATGTGATCCAGGTCAATAGATTTATACAAGACAAGGTTGTCAAACTCAGCAAGTCTGTTCTATCGTTCCACGCCCATGCGGAGAAAGAAGAGCAGAAGCGCATCGAGAGGATATCCAAAGAGCGTCTCAAGGCTCTCAAAGCTGACGATGAAGAAGCTTACATGAAACTCATTGATACGGCAAAAGATACACGAATTACCCATTTGCTTCGCCAAACCGATTCTTATCTCGACTCTCTTGCGCAGGCTGTCAGAGCGCAGCAAACTGATGGGGCCGATGCTTTTGCCCATATTGAACAGGAGGAGGGTCCAGCAAGTGAAGCAACATTTGGCGCGGTTTCAACTCTGCAAGAAGGGGAGGAAAAGGACAAGATCGATTATTATGCGGTAGCCCATAAGATTAGGGAGAAGGTTACAAGACAACCGAGTATCCTTGTTGGTGGTCAGCTGAAGGAGTACCAGATTAAGGGTTTGCAGTGGATGGTCAGCTTGTACAACAACAAGTTGAATGGAATCCTTGCGGACGAGATGGTAAGGATTTTATGCGGTCGCTCATATTCATCTATGTTTGATATTTCCCCAAGGGTCTCGGAAAAACGATTCAAACAATTTCTCTCATTACCTTCCTCATCGAGACAAAGAAACAGAGAGGACCTTATCTCGTTATTGTACCGCTGACTACTATGACTAACTGGTGTGCCGAGTTCGCCAAGTGGGCTCCAGCAGTACGGACAATAGCGTATAAAGGCAATCCTGCACAACGAAGGGGATTGCAAGCTGAACTTCGTGCCGGTCAGTTCCAAGTACTTTTGACAACTTACGAATTTATTATTCGGGACCGACCGCATTTGAGCAAGTTGAAGTGGGTGCATATGATCATCGGTATGTATTGTCCTTTGACCCAGGAGTGGTCGGTACTGACTGCTGGTACAGACGAAGGCCATCGAATGAAAAATACTCAGAGCAAACTTTCTCAAACTCTTACTCAGTTCTATCATTCACGACATCGCCTTATCTTGACGGGAACACCTCTGCAAAATAATTTGCCAGAGCTTTGGGCCCTACTCAATTTCGTCCTGCCGAAAATTTTCAATTCAGTGAAATCGTTCGAGGAATGGTTCAATACGCCATTTGCGAACTCTGGGACTGGCGATAAGATCGAATTGAACGAAGAAGAGGCATTGCTCATTATTCGACGCTTACACAAGGTTTTGCGGCCTTTTTTGTTAAGAAGACTCAAGAAGGATGTGGAGGCTGAGTTGCCCGATAAGGTAGAGAAGGTGATTAAGGTCAAGATGAGCGCGTTGCAGACACAGTTGTACAAGCAGATGAAGAAGTACAAGATGATTGCAGATGGTAGGGATGGCAAGGGGTGAGCACATTATTACGTTATTGTCTCACCTTCGCTGATAACACGCGATGGTCATCACAGCAAAGGTATGGGTGGTATCAAGGGACTGAGTAACGAATTGATGCAGCTTCGCAAAATTTGTCAACACCCGTTCCTGTTCGATAGCGTGGAGGACAAGATGAATCCTTCTGGAATTATCAACGACACGATCATTCGCTCGTCTGGGAAGATAGAGCTATTATCACGTATTCTACCCAAGTTCTTCCATACGGGCCATAGAGTATGTATTTCATATGCGTATGCCGTAACTTCCGCCTAATTCATGTCTTGTAGATTCTGATATTTTTTCAAATGACAAAAGTGATGGACATCATGGAGGATTTCATGAAGATGATGGGTTTCAAGTACTTGAGACTGGATGGGGGTACGAAAACTGAAGAGCGAGCAGGTCACGTCGCAATGTTTAACGCACCCAATTCTGAATACAAGGTTTTCATCTTGTCTACAAGGGCCGGTGGTCTTGGACTGAATCTGCAAACTGCTGATACCGTCATCATGTACGCAATATTACTCTTTCTCGAAATTTATCAACTAAATGAACTCTCCTTTTAGCTTCGATAGTGACTGGTGCGGTCCGCCCTTGTTCGCCAGATAGTATTCAACTTATAGCTTTTTTCATATCACAGGAATCCTCATGCAGACCTTCAAGCACAGGATCGTGCTCACCGTATAGGGCAGACTAAAACCGTCCGTATCCTCCGTTTCATCACAGATAAAAGTGTTGAGGAAGCCATGTACTCTCGGGCTCGATATAAGCTTGACATCGATGACAAGGTCATTCAAGCTGGCCGATTCGATAACAAATCCACTCAAGAAGAACAAGAAGAATTCTTGGTGGGCCTCTTCTTGGACAATACTTCTCGATGTATTTAATGATTAACACAGCGATCAATCTTGGAAGCAGACCAAGACGAAGAGAATGAGGAGGCTGGAGACATGGGTGATGACGAGATCAATGCTATTCTTGCGCGGTCGGAAGAAGAAGTTGCCATTTTCCGTGACTTCGATATTGCCCGAGAGAGAGAAGCGCTGGAGAATTGGAGGGCTGCTGGGAACAGGGGAAAGCCTCCGCCGCCGCTGATGCAGTTGGAGGAACTACCTGACTGCTACAGGACTGATGAACCGTTTGACTTGGCCGAACCTATCGAGGAAATTGAGGGACGCGGACAGCGTAGAAGGACTGTGGTCAACTATAATGATGGCTTAAGTGATGACCAGTGGGCCATGGCTCTAGAAGACGGAGAGGATGTCAATGACCTTGCTGAGCGAAACAGACAGGCCCGGGCAGCAACCAGGGAGAATTCTATTGTTGGAACACCAGCTTCCGACTCACTTGAGTCGAAGCGTGGCCGTGGCCGTGGTAGAAAAGGCAAAGGAAGAGCGATCGATGGTGATGCAGATGCTACGCCAATGAATGGGAAGCGAAAACGAGCTGTGAAAGCACCATCTGCAACCCCAGACATGATCGATGACGATGACCTCGAACGTGATAATGTAAGTTATGTTCCTGCACTGATCCTGAAATAACCCAATTTGTGTACGCTAGAAACGACGCAAGACCAAATCGAAAGATCTCTCCCCTCAGCTACGAGACAGAATGAAGAGAGCATTTAATGAGTGCTACCGCTCGGTTATGAACTGTGAGGATGAAACGGGTCGCAAGCGTTGCGAGCTGTTTAAAGAGCTTCCGGACAGAAGGGTCTGTCAGCTATTGGATTCTACGTTATTGTCAATTCACTGACGCATTGATAGGAATATCCTGATTATTATCAGCTGATACGCCAGCCCATTGCCTTGTCGCATCTCCGAAAACGGATGAATAGCAACGGCTACAAGACGGTAACAGAATTTAGGGACGATTTTCGACTCATGTGCAACAATGCGCGTCATTATAATCAAGAGGGGTCGTGGGTGTACGTCGACGCTGAGGAGATGGAGAAGGTGTTTGACGCTACATATGATCGCGTCATGACTGGGTCCGGACTACCCGGTGCGCCAAGTTCGTCGGGAGGGATGTCAGATTCCGCATTAACTCCTATGGAGGAGGATCTGCCTGCTCAACCTCTACCTTCGAAAAGCAAAATGAGTGGGAGAAAGCAGATCATTAGTGATGACGAGTATTCAACTCCCAGTGATGAAGAGTGATCAGTTGCTTATTCGATTCTCCTATGGACGGTATATATACCTTAACGTGTAATTTTCTCTTGTATTTGGTTGTTGTGCAATATTATCCTATAGCATACTTATTGCCTATATCTAACTTACTTGCGACCCCACCATCCTCCTAACAGATTGCCCAAGCCGCCACGAACTGGTCCAGCTGGTTCCGGGGTAGGTATCCTTTCTACTTCTTCGGCCTTTGCTTTCGCGGCTGGAGCTTTCTGAGGTTGCGGCTGTTGAGTTTGCTGTTCCACGACCTTTGCGACACTTGGCATGGTGAGAGATTGTTTGCCTGCACGTGCATTCAGCCTCTCCATGTCTAACTCCACGTAATTCAAGGCAATATCGAAAAACAATGGCTTCTTGTACGATTGATTATCTATGCTGGAAGATCCCCCATTAAACGCAAACCAGTCTTTCTTCAGCGCCGCAGTAGCCGATGCGATTTCAACGTCAAGAGAGTCGCAGTCGTTTGCTGTGATCTGATAGAACGATGTGGTAGCAGAATTGACTGAAGTGTCTAGGGTGGATAGAACCGAGCGAGTTTCACGGAGATACAGTTGACTGCGTTGCATTAATATTAAAACCTCTGCATATCTTTTGAGTGGAGAGTAGCAGCGGGCCAAGTATGTGCATCTGTCAACACAAGACTTATCATTAACTCGATATGGAGAAAGCGAAGGTATAAAACAACCTTCGGCATTTGGTGAATGAAATTCTAGCTTCAACTGCTGAAGCCAAGTCTGGACTTTCGTCCACGATGCTCAGAGTGCGCATCTGGGACAGATTTTGCAACAGCGTATCCAGAAGTTTGACGACAGCCGGGAATAGGCGTCCATCAACTAGTTCTGTACGAGAACTAAAGGATTTTGCGGATGCAGAGGAATGAGATGGATGCGATGATACGAGGGCAGTAATCAAAAGAAGGTCACGTTCTGTTCTACGAGCGAGAAGCTGGTAGACTACGTATGCATGGACGAAGTGGATGTCTCGAACACCTGCAGCGGAGGATCCCAACGTCGATCCCGCCAACTACAAGGATAAATATAAATAAAGACAAAATAGAGACAATGTGAAAAGCGCACTTGCTGGGCCTCAGCCAACTTCCTTGCAACTTCTTCTGCATCACTCAACGCCAGCAGCACTGCATCATAAGCTGCAACATTTCGTTTTGTCGAATTCTCAGACCACCCTTTAGCCTTGGTGCTATTCACTCTGGCTTCGGCCTCTTGGACTTTCAAAAGAACGTCAACTAGTTCTGGGTTTCTCACTGGAACCGGGGCGCCTTCCCACATCAAGGTGCCTAGCTTCTTCCTGGAGGCTTCTTTCGACCTACTATCGCTCTCTTGCTTTAACTTGACCAATATGTTATCGCATCCTTCGAAGAACTCGTCCCTACGTTTTTCAGAAACCTCCTTGACGATCCCATCGATATCATAAGCCCTTTGATAACCCAGTTGGTGAGCACAGTATCTGATTTCCGGACCAATTTCATCTGCGAACAAGACTGCCAAAGCTTGATCGCGGCTATTCGTAGCATGCTCAGCTAAGTGATCCAGGAGATTTCTAGCAACACTCAGTTGTGCCAAGGAGTCTTGAAAGTCATCTCTGGACCGAAGAAAGCGGCCATTCAAGATGAGTGTGTAAACCATCAACTCAAGATAATTTTCCGCGGATATTCGATTGGAAGAAAAGAGGGTCTGAGTTAGGGAGAGAAGTCGCGTAGACCAATGAACAGCTCTCCTGAATCTGCTAGTAGCGCTGTGTCTGGAAGTCGCAGCTTTTGACTCATTGGATGGGTCAAGAGAAAGGGCACTGAGCTCCTGCGAGTAGGCCCACGCTCGCTCTGCTTCAAATAGCAACAATTGTAGACTGCATAGACGATTTGAGATTTGCAGATTCGATGTAAAGAAAGCGTCACATACTGGCTGTCCTTGACGATATCCGGAGTAATTGGAGGGAGTTTCTTGAAATCCCTCCCCCGGCCATGTGTAAATTTAAGAGAAGACCTTAAACGATGAGTTCTGTTGGCGCAATGTTTTCTAATGACATGTTCGCATTAACTAGAAGGTCAAGTGCAAAAACGCTCGAGAGATGAAATACCGATATCGATTGTAATCATTGTATCGCAGACCATACACATTGCGTTGCTCATTTGCAAGCTGAAGAGCTATTTTACATTATTTGTCGATGTATCAAAAGAAAGAGTGAGAATAAATACCTCGGAAAGAGATGAAGGTTTCGGACATGACGCGCAGCGTTTTGCCAGCAGTGGCAGACTGTCTCTATCAGATCTTCACCGTATTGACATTATGGCCGACGAATTATTACCCCCCACCCTCCAGAATATCTTGGACCAGAAGTCTCTAAAATGGATTTTTTGTGGTAGGCTATGACCACAATATCAAACAAGGGAATTAATATTGACTATTTTCCTGTCTCGAGGCGGCAAGGGAGGTGTTGGTCAGTCCATCTCCAATTACATCCTTAAAGAACGACATCTTATTCATACCCATCGGCAACCATATTACAGGAAAGACTACGACTTCGTGTTCCCTAGCAATCCAACTTGCTCAGTGTCGTGAATCCGTCCTTCTTATCGTACGTGTCAAACCCTGAAGCACTTGGAAATCTCTAAACTTGAAAGGATTGTTCCCGTGCTTTTAGTCCACAGATCCGGCCCACAACCTTTCAGATGCATTCGGACAAAAGTTCTCCAAGGATGCTACAAAAGTGAACGGATTCGATAACCTTTCAGCCATGGAAATAGATCCCTCCAGCGCACTTCAAGAGATGGTAGACCAATGTACGTACGAATGCTCCCACATTGCCATCCCATCTCTTACCATCTTTGTAGCCGATTCAAATGGGATGATGGGGAGCATGATGCAAGATCTTGCATTTGCCATTCCAGGCGTGGACGAAGCGATGAGTTTTGCTGAAATAATGAAGTCCGTCCCACACTCCTACTATTCATTGGTATTTCTCGTTTGTTCTTGTTTCTAAGTGACTCAAGTTCCCTAGACATGTCAAGTCAATGGAATACTCTGTCATCGTATTCGATACTGCGCCAACAGGTCACACTCTTCGTTTTCTCTCCTTCCCTAGTGTGCTTGAGAAGGCCCTGGGTAAGTTATCAACGCTGAGCGGTAGAATCGGGCCTATGATCAATCAAGTCTGCTTCCCCACCACTTCCGCTGACGGTCTGAAAGCTTTAACTTTCCGTCCTATTAGATGACGACCTTAATGGGTGGCGGACAAGGCGAATCCACCGAAGACATGTTCGCCAAACTCGAGTCTATGCGAGAGGTGATAACCGAAGTAAACACCCAATTCAAAGATCCAGTTGCGTCTTTTTCCATTCTTATTCTTTCTCATTCCAGTTTTCATCTATGTAAACCTGTGCAGGAGAAAACTACTTTCGTCTGTGTTTGCATCTCAGAGTTCCTATCTCTTTACGAAACGGAGCGTCTCATTCAAGAATTAACCGCATACGAAATCGACACTCATAATATCGTCGTCAACCAGCTCCTCTTCCCAAAGAAAGGCAAGCTCTTTTCTCCTCCGTGCCAATGTAAACGTTCATTCTTACCTGTCATGATCTTTTCTGTAGCCTCAGACTGTGAACACTGTAACGTCCGGCATAAAATGCAGCAAAAGTACCTCAACGAAGCCCACGAACTCTACGACGAATTCTTCCATATTGTGCAGCTCCCGCTCCTAACAGAGGAAGTCCGCGGACCTGCCAAGCTCAAGGAGTTTAGCAAGATGCTTGTACAACCGTACATTCCACCCCAATAGTCTTTCATTCATGCTCAGGTTCATCCAAGGATTCGAGTTGCAAGTAAATGCTCTTTCTATTGGCAAACGGAACCACTGAGTATTAATTGAACCTAGTATAAATAGGCAGGATAATGAAACCATAAGAATGCGTGAGAGGAGCGATGGTTGTAGTACACGAAGTAGATGTGAGCAACGACCAATGATACATGAGGTGCCAATAACCAAACGCCTGCCGGTGTAGAGGATGCAGAACAAGGAGAAAGATCTGTGGGCAAAACGGTATGCACAGATAAGACGCGATATAAACGGAAAATGAGAGTCGAATACAGCCCCGAAAAAATTATCGATACAAGTACAAGGAAGAGGAATACCACCTAGTCATACCCAAAAACACCGATAATTTGACGGTGAGATGGAGTAGGATGTTATCGCTTCCTTCCATCTATTTCTCCGCACCTCCATCTGTATCTGCACGCCCGCTCGACTGGCAACACGCTTTTCTGAGGTTGCCAAAAACCTAGGAAACGAGCAGAGTATGAAGCCGTGATGTTAAATCGGTAAGGTGCCGATGAAGAAGATAGTTCCTTTAAATCCGTTGAGACAGCTGTTTTTGATACTTTGCATTCAGGGATTCAATTATTGAATGTACTCCTTCCGGTTCAAGGACCACCTTCGTTCCATCGCATCTTGCCTTGTCTGTGAATTCCGTGCACAATTCATTAATATCCACATCCTAAGGTAATCATGAGAATTGGAACGAAATCTGTGTGCAGGTGAACATACCTTGAATTGTGGATTCGACGTTATACTTCTCCATGCGCTCAACACCTCAATATTCTTTTCACTCTGCTCCGTCTTGGGGAAGCTTGACCCCCGACACATCACCATCGGAGGTTCCTTCATATTCTTTTTTAAGAATGGATGTGTCCCCGATTCCGAATTCGTTCCTGCCTCACAGGAAGGTGCAGTCGAGGACGGAGCAAATGATGACAATCCTTCATGAACTATCCGTTCATGAAGCTGAGCTTTGGTCTTTGGACAATGTTCTCCATGTCCAGTATCCGTGGTATTACTTAGCGGAGAGTGATTTATGGCTGATGGAGGTACCGCGTGTAAAATGGGGCTTACAGTGGGCCCTGGCGGCGAGTTCTTTAACAAGGACACGAATTCCATGCCGGTTTGAGCGGTGAGGAAACTACTGTTTCCTCCAAATAGCTCATCCAATGTCTGCATATTCCCACCGTTAATGATGTTCGATTGAGATCCTGAGCGCGACCATGAGTCTAGAGAAGAGAAGTCGAAACTACCAAAACTATTTGCTGGAGAAGATCCTGAAGTCGAGTCGGAAGGAGAAGGTTCAGCAAAAGACATATACGTAGGATCGCTGGCAAGTATATTGAATGACGGCCTGGTCTGTTTGCCAAAACCAAAGTCCAGATTCATGGCATCCTCCGGACCTGACGCTTGCGTGTCATCCAGGGCGTTAAGTACGGCTGGATCAAACGGTATGAGTGACCCAAAATTAAATTCCGAGTTACTGTTGGGCGTCAAGAAACGGGGTGAAGCAGGTACTGTGAATTTCGACGAGACCGGAGAAGTCGAGCTGAATGATGAGCTTTGCGACGGCGACTTGCTCGTTGTGGAACCTCCGATATTTGAACCAGACGAGAAGTGTCCCGCCTGATCCTTTTGAACAGAAAATGTAAAGGAGGTTTGTTGCTTCAACTGCACGTTTTCTTCCTGCAATCTGGAGAGTAGATCACGAAGGTTTTCGTTTTCTGATTCTGTCCGTAGGTTGCGAGCTTCCAGAGAGGCAACTTTATCTTCAAGCTTGCAGGGAAACGCTGTTATTACATCATCCGAATAAATAAATCTGAAGCTTACATCTTTTACATGCTTCTCCTTCCGCTCGCGGAAAGCCCGTTGAGCAGCTCTGTTTTGTTCTTTCCTCTTCAAAAGGCGGACTTCATCCTACAAAAGAACGTTCAAACAGGGGCTTGGAAGGCCGACCTCTTTATTATACGTACCTGTGTTGGGTTACCGGACTTACGGCGCGTAGTCGACTTCTTTGTAGAGTTAGACGCTGTAGAATCCGCAGGTAGAAAATCAGTAAAAAGTAACGACATCGGAACACAGATGGGTCACAGGCAGCAATGCAAACGTACATATATGGGGGGATTTGTGGGACTGCTCGATGTCCATATCCTCATCGCTTGCCTTACGTTTCAGCATGTTATCTTCTTTATCGCCCAAATGAGTAGACTGCCTGCGAGATGTTCCGGGATCAGTATCGGCACTTGGTGGACTGGGGCTGCTATCACTTGACGGCGGCGATGCATTGGGAATTGTATAAGGAAGGTTGGTGAGCGATTGGGGGTCGACACCGGTGTTGGTAAAGCCCGGGAAGCTGAGACTGAACGAATTGGTAGTTGAAGGGAATTGTTTCTGTAGTAATGCAAGAAAGTCGTCGTCAGGTAATTGGGAGATAGAGCTTGGTGTCTGAGAGATATCCCAGAAGGGTACTGCGCCCGAAAATTGGTCCATGTCGCGATCGGAGAAAGAAACGAAGGAGATTAGAAGGGGCTCGATGATTTGTAACCGAGAAAGTTTTGGAACGTAAGGAGCACCAAACGACTAGAAACGCCCTGCGGTGTTTTTTCCTACAGATACGAAGCAAGCGTGAGCGAAACAGATGAAAGGTAGGACAAGGACGATGGGGAACTGGAAGACCACAACAACGATAAACCACTGTGCAAGACTACGGCACGGAGCCGGTGTGGCGCACAATTGTATTTAGAAGGAATTGACATATTGGGAACGGGCCTACGCGTACTCGACGTCACTTCTGTGCCGAGCCGCTGAAAAACAGCGGTCATCTTCGGACAGTCACAGCTCGTGGTGACAGGCGCGCGGCGAGTGGATACTCAAATCATAATCCCCAACTCTCGGACACTGCTAATCCACCCGTGAAATATTGAAAAAGCTGCTTGTACAGTATGCTATATAGATATTACTATCCCGCAAAAGAGGAAAATTAGCCAAAATAAAACGACAGTGATCTGTCAAAACGAGCGACTTGGATAAAAGATCACAACGATAGCCGCGCACGTCGCCGTAATATATATACACAATCACTTGATAGACGTAACCAAGTTAGTGGTCGAGACCGTGCATTTGCTAGAGCAGGGATCACGCACATAATATTCAATCTCCAGCTATACCCCAATCGACTTGGGTCAGACACCGTCGGATGTAAGCGGAACGAAATGTACGCACAAACATGAAGGCAACCTTCCGCGGCCAGACCATATTCAATCCCACAGGATTAAATGTCTCTGCGTTCAGCTTGTCGATCAGCTGCTTTAGTCTCCGCATTTCCTTTGGTACACATGACCTCAGTATCGCGCTCGGGTACAGTTCGAATCGACTTGCCTTCTCATAGTGTGTAGTCATCACCAATCTCGATAGTTGCAATGTGAAAAACGCCAGCGCGTTGTCAATGGACGAATGCCGTAAGCTGTGAGCGGAAATAAGAATCTCATTCACAGCGTTGATTGACTCCAGAAAACGGGTTGCAGATATCTTGATGGATAAACACCGTCGTCAATACAGCTCTCGGAATCCTGATGGTCGTAATAGAAACAACGTACACGTCCTTCAAACTCCAGAGGATAAACATGCACAAACTGGACGAGTTCTCCCCCCGAATAATCCCTTTCGATCCTTACAACCTCCCGAGGATGATGAACACCGATTTGTCCTATAGGCTCCGTGCCAAACGCAGAATCTATAGGTGGTGGCCCAAAATAATACGATGATTTTGGTATGAGCCGTCTTGGTGACCTGCACGAATAGATATATCCTGTAAAACACACGAGTTGGAAAAGAAATAGCCTATAGACTACGTACCAAGCTTTGTTCCCGAGCTCTTCTATCCTATGTCTCTGAGATGTCAAGTCCACTTCTTGATGATGATCTTCAGTAGAAGTTGGCCCGTCAATCTCCCAAGTCGGCGGTGACTGAATATCCGGTATAACATCGACCTTTAACGGACGTAGAGGCACTTTACCTGGCCCAGGAAAAGCGGATCCACCGTCTTCCCGTAGCCTAGGCTCGCCCCTCTCGAACTCCCCGTCCTCATCGGCATCCTCAAGCTCCTCCCCTTCAACTCCGACATCTTCATCTTCCTCCTCTTCAGCCCCCGTATCTCCGTCGTCGCCCGCCCTCTGCATTGACTCTCTCCAAGCTGTGATATCCTTCTCCTTCTCAGCATCCACCACCCGTCCGTCACCCCCACTCTCCCCAGCACGCGTGCTTTTGCTCTCATTAGTCCCCACTCTTGTTAATGGTGGACTAGGTAACACCGACATATCTATCACTCCCCTCTCCCCCATGGTCTCCTCTCCACCTTCTGTCTCTGCCACCCCTGTTTTCAACGACCCACTTTTCTTTCCGGGGTAATTCTCAGCTGTTGAAGCTCCAGAATCATCGATTTGAATAGCAGACATAGACATTGTAGAGGTTGGGGTATACGGCATCTTGATGGCAGATCCTGACGGGTTTGGGTTAGGCAACGATGAGTAGGTTGTCAGTTTACTCGAAATATCGACAGCAGCCGGGCGTATATCAAACACAGAACTCATCCCAGAGAATAGGCAGATGACAGCGGAGAGAATAGGAATAAAAACAAAATCCTCGAGGTATATGACCAACCCCGTGGCGTAACTTGGTTCCTCATTTGGCAACTGGGGCCTAATGCTTATCGCACTAAGGATTTTAGAATTGTTTGTATCAATACAAGTTGGATTGCGTTTTCTGTATGGACACAAGTTGGTATATGTTTATCCAAGAGATAATACCAAGAAATCATACAAGTCGAAGCTGCAAAGAAGAAGAAAAAGCGAGACAAAAAAAGACAAAGCAATCATAAAAGATCTAATTCAATATTAATATGCATGACCTCTCTCCATAGTTTACATAGATGGCGGCGTAGGAGATTTGGTCGGTCGGTTCATCACCTCCGAAATTTTGGCGCGAGAAGACGGAGGGGGCGAGATTGATCGAGAACGATGAGAGCTGTCAACTTGCATCCTATCTTCTTCAGGTCCAGGCGGTGATGATCCAGAAGACGTGGAAGACATTGTCATGATAGGAGGCAGTGCCATGCCCGATCCAAGAGGTCGAGGATGGGGAGGAAGAACAGTAGGTAAAGGTGGGGTTGGCTGTCTGTATGGGTGGCTGGTTTCCATCGTTTGACGGGCTTCTGGGGACGACGGTGGTTGCGTGCGGAAAGGTATAGGTGAAGGACGCGTTGAAGGAACAGGGGTTGCTTTCGATCCCGCTGTAGACGGAGAAGAAACTCGACGTTTAGAGACCTCAACGCGAGACCGTTTCATATCCAAATTCTCTTCAGAACTAGGACTGAGAGGTCTTTTCTGATTTGATGACGAAGTCGACAAAGCTGGTGACGGTCTATCTCTAGTCGACCCTGCCACTTGCCGAGGAGGTCGAGGCGACACCCTACCACCGTTGGCCGACTGTGCTGAACCAGCACCGGGTCGATAGGAGGAAAGACCTACCAAGGCCTCTGCTACACCCTCGTCGTAATCTTCGTCAACCTCCCGCGAAGGCGGGAGCGGAGTTGCACTAGTGGGTGAGGGCTGTACCGACCGACTAGCGGAAGCTGAACCGTTTGAACTAACAGGTTCTGGGCTACTAGTAGTTTTTTGATTGGCAAATGCAACTCTGAAGAACGGTGCTTGTTGACTGTTCGATCTTTCTGAAGCGTACATCTCCTGAGATGCTTCATCTTTACGTTTCGATGTTGTCCGCTTCTTGCGTTCCCGCTTGGGTGGTTCTCCTTGAAAAACCGGCTCTGCTACCTCCTTCTCTCGACCACCTCGCCTTCTGCTGCCTCTTTGGTCAGGAGTAGGGGGTGGCTGCACCAGACGGGGACTTGGTGAAGTCCTAGCGCCTGGTCCAGAAAAATTGTGGGGCGGAGGATGTGCGGCATGGCGTCCATTTCTGATGCTTTCGGGTGAACCTTGGAGAGAAGGAGGCCGACTCCGTAGTTCAGGGCGTATCTCTACAGCTTCAAACTCTCTCCCGTCCATGCGAGGATCATATCTTCTATGCACCTCAGCTGGAGGAGGTGAACGTGATACAGGGGGCGCACCGCCTTTGGCATCTCCCCACGGTGGATGAGGATAAGGGCGCTGGTTCCCTTGATGAGTGTTACGCGGCGAAGGAGCTGGTGGGCTGTAATCACGAGCAGGACGGGGGCTGTGGCCACGGTAAGATGGGGCAGGAGAATGTGTCCGAGCAAACATCTGAGGGGGTGGGGCGGGAGGATAATCGGTAATATGTCGTCCTCTACGCTCTCGTTCCCAGTCTCTGTGATCATTAGGCGGTCCACGCCTATCTAAGAATTCTCGGTCCGGTGGAAGTTCGGGAGGGTAAGCACGAGGAGAACGTGGTGGGTGACCGGGCCCTGTTGGTCCTCTAGTTGACGGTAGATATGCGGGAAAGGAGCTCCCTCTAGGAGAGACGTTACGAGGTGCGGGAGAAGCTGAAGTAGACGGAGCGCGAATTGGTCGAGAGCTCGTAAAGTGTTGATCATGTGGATGTGATTGTGAATGAGTCAAGCCATTTCGAACTTCTGTGGGGGGTTGTGGAACGGGCTGATGCAACAAAATATTTGGATGACCGGCTAAACTTCGTGACGGACCTCTTGTAGAGGAATACAAACTAGGTTGATCACGATGATGCGGAGGTCTATCAACTTCCATGGGAGCAAGCTGAGGTCTAGATTGACTGTGACGGCTATCATCCAAAATAACAGGTGGCGGTGGACCTCCCCTGAATGGTCTTGGTGAGTTGCTGCGTCCAGGGCCAACTTGTGTAGAAGGCGGCGGCGGTAAAGGCAGACCCGGGTCACCGTTCCTAGTGTCACCTCGTGGTTGCATTCGACCCGCAGATCCTGGCTGCAGAAGCAAAGGGAGACCAGTAAGGCCAGGAGGCTGCACAACCGTATTGGCATAAGCGGTGGGATGAACATCTTGGGGACCAGGAGCAGCAGGAAGCTGCGCGCCTGTTGCCTGCGCTTGTTTCAGTAACTCCAACCGTTGGGTGATGACTGTATTGCGGGGATCGAGTTCAGCCGCACGTGCATAAGCATCAATGGCATCGGAGATTTGATTGTTACAACTCTCATACAAGCTCCCGAGGTCGAACCACACTTCCGAGATGTACGGATTGATGCGAATAGCACGTGAATAGGCATCGAGAGCGTCACGGTATTGATTGATCTGAAAGTATAAGACGCCAATGGAGCACCAGAAGGTTGGGTTGCGACCATCTCGATAAACAGCTTGCTGATACGCCTCGTATGCTTTGTTGTACTTTTGGCCAGCCATATATGCTCTACCGAGCAAATACCAACTTTGAGCGTCATGGGGATCTGAAAACAGTATCCTTTAATATAAAATTTTGGATGTGCAACATCAGGTTTCAGCAAAACACACCGGCTTCCAAGCTTCTTGTCAAGTACGTCACGGCAGTCTCCTGATTCTGGAATGTAGATCCATCTTGATGATGCAGCCAGCCCAACTGTTGCAAAACCTTTGCGTGATTTGGATTGTCCTGTACGACTTTTTCGTAAGCCATCTTTGCCCGAGCAAGCTAGACGGGAGCAGTTGCGTGAGAATGTGTATAATAAAAGGGAAAACAGGGACAATCTCACATCTCCTTGCTGCTCATACACATGTCCGATTTGAAACCAAATGTCAGCATGAGCAAGTGGGATCGGAGGGTTTCTGAGAATTTGTTCGAAACATTGCAGGCTTTCAGCGTACTTGCTCCTTTGCTTGTAGATTATGCCCAGCCTGAAAAGAATTTCGTTTGATTTGTCGAAGTCTAAATCTCGAGGCAAATGAGTTACATGTTGAACGGAAACTTGTTGAAGTACCTTTATTCATCTTCAAGACTGAGGCAAAGGCTTCTTCTGCGTGATCCAGTGATCCATACCGGTCATACAAGATACCAATACCATACCACAATTTTGGATCATCCTATAATGAGGATAACGTTGACATGTAAGATAAGAGAGAGAGCAAGAGAGTAACAAAATGGGCACCTTTGGGGCAGGAAGTAAATAAAGAGCTTGTTGATAAGCAGAATATGCCTTTTGCAGATCGTCCAGCATCAAATAGCAATGGCCTAGACCAAACCGTGGAAGATCAGGACGATGAAATTGAGGTCGGTATCTCACGCACCAAGCGAACTCCACACATCACCATGATCTTGTTGAAGTTCGACGACGCGTTGGAAATATTCGACAGCCTAAGGAAATGATAATCATGAGTCAGGAACGCCCGGAGATATCGGACCGAAGAAGGCGGAACGGGGAACACGCACTTTCTTGTAATCTTCTTTGATCCGAGCAATGCCTGCGGCCGCGATCAACCCCGTGAGGGAGTTGGAATTGTGACGCAGTGCATTCTCGTAAGCGGACAGGGCATGATCCCAGTCGTTCATCTGTTCTGCGACTCTTCCTATTGAAATAAATGAAGCGGCGTCAGCGCTAAAAAGAAGATGATCATTTCAAGCAAAGAAAGACCGAACCAATCAAGAGCCACGTCTGCTCGTTAGCCTGAGATAATTTTTGAACGTTGGTGGAAGGTACAGGTGCTCCGTTTGTGGATACGGTGGGCGATGGGTGGGTTCTAGATTGGGGAACGATGGCAGAGGAGTTGAGTGGCTGAACATTGCCGTTTACGTGTGGGTGAATGTGTGGATGAGCAGACGATGGACGAGTGTCGTGAATGCGGAGTTCACGTTCTGACTGACGTGGAGTTTGTCGTAGAGACATTTAGTTAGTGTGGAAACCAAGAAAGCGGAGGGATGCAGGCGGAATGGAAGGGGGACGGGGAGGGGGATGGGCAGACGGGGGAGGGAGAAATGTAAGCAAAAGGGGGAAAAGAGAGAGGAAGAGACAAGAGGCGAAAGAGAGATGATGTGTTGTAAGTATAAACAATATCACAACACTGGGAATCGCCCGCGCGAATTGTAATTTGATCTCAGATCTCCCGATTCAGATCTTTTTCAAATGACCGCTTACCTAACCTCGCAGCCCGTAGCTTCGGAAACGAGAAGCCGCGACGTGCAACAGATGCCACGTGGCCATTATCTCCTTCTCTGTGCCGTCGTCGTCTGCCACTTGTGGTGAGGGCCGGCAGTGATCTGGGGCCAGGTCGCGCTTCTGCATAGAAAGATATATACACGCACAAGCTGTCATGACAGGGTCCGCCGGCCTCTGAGCAACCAGACGATCTCGCCGTCTGGCTAGCCAGTCATACTACATACTGGCGTCTGATTCGCGTATCATAATAGACTTCGATTCATGAGTATAAACGGCAAGATATAAATGTGAAAAGTTTTTATATACGCCGCTCGGGTTTGCTAGGAGCATGATTCCATCGTCAGTTGCGATCTGAAGCCATCATCAAGGCACATCAATTTGCCTTTAGGCTTAGAACCGCGTCATTCGGGGTTGCCGTTACCTCACATATATCTTCGCATCTACACAGCCCGGTCCATCACCATAGCCTAGTAACTGCTGTAGTAAGCGCCAAAATGTTTGTTGGTTTTCTACCACCGTTGAATGAATAATACTTGGTGGTTGCGCAGTACAGAGAAAAGAAGCCCACGCACCTGGACTGCCATGGGCCTTTGTCTCACATTTTTAATCATCCCAAATGGCAGATCCGATCATAATTCAAAGGCCGCGGGCTATACGTTGTCTATCGCCACATGTTGCCCTTGTGGGGAGGGGAATCAAACTTCTCATCACCGATTGACATTCCATAGCGAATTGGTCGGAAGCTGTTGGGCAAAAAGTTGTTTCATGCCGCATCTTTGACATCCACCGGACTTACCCGGTCGTGTCACAGTCACACCTTAAATCTATCTTGGCTTTCAACCATGACTCGTGAGTTATCCTCCATTCCTTCCTCTTTGATCTCGCCCTTGTTATTCACCATCGATGGAGGCCAGGTGGCAACCAACGCGAAACAGACCGCGCAAAAGCACAGAAAAAGGCTGCCGCCATGAAGAGTAAACCAAAGGAAAGCAATACGTCTTTGGCCAAACGCAGAGAAGCGTACGCAATTTCTCATTATCTCTTTCTCTACCCTTTTTTCTCGATTCCGACAATGGCATCCTTTTTCCTTTTTTTCTTTCTACAGGGATGCCGAGATCCTCAGATTAAAGCAAAAGGTACTCGCCACGTCAAACACCCTTATTCTCCTCCATCTAAAGCCAGCGCCGATAGAAAAAAGAAGAAGAGAAGGCCGCTGCAAGCGCCGCTGGACAATCAAAGCCGTGATTGATTTTTCCTCCCGGACAGTGTCCAACTCGAGATCTTCATCACGTCAGATTATATGTGTTTTTCTTTCTTTCTTTTTCCTGTGACAGCAATGATAGTATTCCACCTTTGACTCGGGACCGGGTGTATGTGTTTGTTTCGCGCTTTACCTCTACAAGACAATCCGCTTCGGTAAAATATTCTCAGATGCGTTGGGGGTGATATCAGCCGCTCCGTTTGCACCCATGGCGCTTCTTATAACCGAGAAATCGAGAAGCCCTAAGGTGTGGTGATATTCATGCTCACTATGCTTAAGCACATAAGTAACGATTGATGCTTTTTTTTCTGATCACAAAGCACCGGTCTAGCCGTCTGCTACGATCAGAGCCGCAACTGATTCGAGACTCGAACGCGGCAAGATTCTCCAATATTTTCGGCGATCTGGACCACAACTTCGCACGGGTGATAGATCCGACAGGCCAACCCGATATGCTCATGCAGCACAAGAACAATAAGCGAAATGCAATCATTGGTTCCTTCCCGAAATCGTGGCCGCGAGCTTCTTTGCCCATCTTATCGATGACCTTGTGCTCCATCAAGGGCCCAATATCAGTGACGTCAAGAAGCATTGGGCAACACCCCTCATCAAAAACGTACCTTGAAAGCCCGGTTGCGGTGCAGCCCTGAATCATTAATCACCTGCTGTAACGACATATCACACGCATCCTTTGACCAAGTGTGGTAAGACAGACCTCCCAACTCGGAGGCATCAGTATCCATTTAAAGCCACGTGAAGAGATCAAGAGCGTTTATTCGTTGGTGTGGTCGAATTCAAAAAAAAAAAAATTGAAGTAACGCCGTTATGTAACGGAGCCGATTACAGCTTACACGCCACATAGCCTCATTTTATCATTTGAAAATGAAATTCTTATCCTGCCAAATCGAGCTTGCACAGGTATATATCGACTCAAAAAAGACGTTCTAGAACGACCCTTGATCAACACGCAAGCAATAATAGAAATCAGGACACGCGCTCACTCACTCCGGTGACTTGGGACCAGACCTCCTATCTTACACAGTCTCGTCTCTCTGATATCAGCAATTTGGTATGAAGCCACTCCACTCTTGGAATTGAGATCACCTCGTCTTCCAAGCACTTCCGGATCTCCTGACAACGACCAGAATGGGATTCTTGTACCCGACTGGTGAGACCTGTAATACATATATGTTCATGACAACTACAAGTAAAGCCTCCGAAACTCTCGATGCAATGCATGTGCGCAGTCACAGCGATGTGTATGTATGCAGAAGCCCAGTCACGCAGACACATAATGTACCCGTTACTTGACGTACTTGGAATTGCCAAGTCAATATAACGGTTCCGTATTCCGCAGCCGTGAGCCTTGTTGCTCGGGATCCAGTGTAATTTGAGTTAGTGGAACCGTGAAACGTGACATGTGAAAAAAAAAGAGCATTACGATTTGTATATATATGTACCACAAGGAAACACCAGTATCTGCTGTTGCCCGTTCAACTAGGCCTCTTCTCCAAGATACTATCCACGATGCCAAAGTCGAGTGCATCTTGAGCTGCGTTTGTTGATGTCAGGCCACGTGGACATACAAGAGAGAGAAACACTCGCCGGTCATGAAATAATCCCGTTCGAGCGCTTTCTCTACGTTGACAAATGTGTGACAATTAGGCGAGGAGAGAGGGAGGAAAGAAGGGAGATGGGGTGAACCTACCAAATCGGTCCAATCCTAAAGCTTCCGTCTCTCCGTTTCTGCCGCAGTGTTTCTGATATATCCCCGTTAGGAGACGTCTGACCCGAAGAATCTCCTTGGCGTGAATCGCAATATCTGACGCCTGTCCTGACGCCCCGCCTGACGGTTCTGGCTCATGATAATCGAGTTAGTATGAAACCAAATAAAGAAGATCTACATACGATGGATCATGATGCTCGCATTTGGCAGGCAATGCCGCTTCCCTTTTTCACCTAGGAGATTAACTATTTCAGCACTTTTCTATGCCACCAAGAACGGCCCCATTTCATAATGGTCCGTGCTTTCATTCAACTGGTGAATGTATGTGTAAGTGTACGTACCTGCCGCAAGTAAGAGGGATCCCATAGAACACGCTTGTCCAACACAATACGTATGAATGGGCGATGATACATACTTGAGTGTGCAATTCAGAGTGTTTCATCATAGCAACAACGGTCACACGTTATGTTCATCTTACCTGCATCTGCACAAATCGTATATAAGTCCATTGATTCGACGGATATAACACGGAGTATTCCTCTCACCGTATCGTATATGGCAAGTCCCGCTGTGACACTGCCGCCTACACATACACGCCAATCATGGCATAAACATCTTGTGTATTATCCAGTCGTATCTCCCTCACCTGGGGAATTGATATATAGGTGAATTGGCTTGGAAGCTTCCTCAGCCTCTAAAAATAGCAATTGCGATACGAGAATTGCAGAGTCGGTGTCTCTAATCTTGCGACATATATATTTAGCCAAGTGTCACTTGCGACACACAACAACAATCGACTACTCACTGGGCCATGCAACATTACAACGCGCTCTCGTAGAAGACGAGAAAAAATGTCATAGCTTCGTTCACCTCTTCCCTAACCATACGGAATACAAGACAAATTTCATCATGATCTGAGTGGCAAAAAAGGACAGAGCAGATGGTAGTACAGTTTGTTCGATAACGATAGGGACTAGGCTTGCGGTTATTGTAGAAGACTCCCAGTTTGATGGTGCCCGAGAATGAAATTGGCGAGAGGCAATTTTTCTCAAACAAGGTCGAACAAGTGGGAGAACAGACCGGAACATGACACAACCCCAGACGGCACAGTGTGTGTGTACAGCAGAAAGAAAGGTAAAAGTATTTCACAAAGACGGACGCGCACTGTGAAAACTCAGACACGTGACAAACGCGCCTGTTAACGACCACAACATCTTCGAAGAACTCTCGACTGGGCAGCCCTGGGCCTCTCTTCCTTTTCTTGCCTGGCCCCCACCGTACCGACGATGAATTCTCGACTGAAGTCTAATCGTTCAACTGCAGCTCCTATGGATTTCGAGTTTACTTCTCGACCTTCTTCCAATACCAAACCCATATGGACCGTTGAAAATGTCGACAATCCACATACCCCTCGTAAACGTCACTCTACACCGTCTATACTCACTTTTACCTTGTTTCTCATTACTTGAACAAACAGGAACTCTCACCGACATGGATCCTCCGCTTCCAGCATTCCCGCCCACAACTCCAACTGCTCCAACATTTGGCGCAAACACAAACGTACCGTTCATCTTCAAATCTCCAGTTCCACGCTCTTCATATATGCCTCCTTGGTCTCCACCGCCCGCACATTGGTTACCAGAACCAGAGATTAACGATGTCGACATGGCCGAACCAAGTCCACCCAAGCAAGAAAGTTCGGCAAAATGTTCAGAAGAAGACTCGAACCGTACAATATCTCTCGGAGGCATGCGTAGGGTCTTTCGTTCCCGTCATGCCAAGGCAAAATCAAGGAATCGTGCACGTATAGAATATGAGAGTTCGGATGACGAAGATAATCAAAGTGATACCGACGGCAAGCGCATTGTTCGTGCAAAGTCTCCTATTGCCCAAACGACGTCGAATCATTATACTCTGAATATTCCCTCGCCATTGACGCACAAATCAGAGCTGCCTTATTTGCTGTCTGGGTTGGTATCCTTGTTCTGGCTCTCCCAGTTAGTTGATCGGGTTGATTATATTGATGAAACTTGTTAGATATTTGCAGTTCTCATTTAACTTGTGTCTCATCCTAGTCTTTCTATATCTATTGATTCACTTTATCCTTACGGTGCAACGCGATGTAGAACAAAAAGTTTCGGAATATTCTATGGGTGTGTCACACTGCCTTTATTTCTAACCCTTCCTGATCTGTGCCATCAGAAATCGTGCAAGAAATCGCGAATTGCGCCCTTATGTTCAAAACCAATCACTGTCCTGGCAACATCGTGCCTCATATGGTACAACCGTGTTCGGAGTGGGAGATGTGTATGAACCGTGATCCCACCAAAGTCGGGCGAACACGAATCGGCGCGGAACTGATAGCAGAGGTCCTAAACGGGTTCGTAGAGCCAATAACATGGAAAACACTAGTGCGTCATGCTTTTTAATTATTTGTTGAGGTATTGCTGATGTCGACCGGGATCAAAAAAGGGCTTCACGTTGGCGTCGTTATCCTTCCTGACAGTGTTCATCAACACAGTTTTTTCGTTTTACCGCTCAAAACACCAGCCCCAGCCAGCACCTATGACACTTCCGCCAGGACAAATGCCTTACTATCACCCGGTTGGACAGGCGTCCAATTGGGGCCCATCATGGCAACCGCAAATCAACAATGATGAAGATCCGGAAACGCCGATTCCATCTAGAAGGAGACGGTTAGAAGGCGGAGCTGTGGCAAAAGTCAAGTAAATTATGGAGATATATTTTTCGTGCGTATGTAAATATGGAAGTTGAGTGGAATGCCGGTGTATACGGCGCTACTGGATTTCATCCTCGTGGACAGCCTTCATGATCATGTGGATATGATACAATGGATAAGAAAGAAAAGAACGATGTTTCCCCCCCCCAACTCAAATCTGTGCACATGACGGCGTTTAGACCTGCGCAGCGCTAACTGCAAACAGCCACATTGACTAGAAACTTTCAGCGGCGGCCGAAAACGTTGCTCCAGAATAACAAATTGAGTGGTGGCCAGTGGGATCAAATGATCCGATGATGTGCTCGGCGTTGTAGATAAGAACATCATCTGATGAAGTTCGCCAAGGTCAAAAAAAGGCTATAAACCTGACACAATGGTATTTGTCATGCTTGCGATGGTGCCAAGTGTTCAGAAACGAATTGTGGGTACATACTAATCTGGCAGAAAAACAAAGCTGCGACGATGCACTTGAAAGAAATATTGATTGCAACAAGTCTAGTAAAAAAATAAGCATCGCGTTCACGATCATAATCATCGGACGATGAATGAATCCATAGTGGCCATTGTGTATATATAGAACGCCAGCATCTCCGACACTCAAATCCAACACACCGACATTCAAAACCCAAAATTTTTACGAGAGCTATGATATTAGTGATGTGAGATTTATCAGCCGGGAACAGCGACCGTTTGGAGACGCCCTGAAGCTCGGTCGAGGATCTCATCATGGTCGCTTTGTTGATAGAGCGCTCGGGCTTGTCGCTGGAACGGTAGATATAACATAGATCAGGAGATCATGTACATGTCGTGTCTGTCAGAGTTGACGGGTACTAGATTGACCGAATACACCCCCATTGGGAGAGATCACATTAATAGGGTTCCTAAGATATGCAGTAAGTGATGTTGGTGGTGCGTGGGACAAGGTACTTGTAGTAGTATTACGAAAGAAATAGTGGAAAGCTCTCGACCTGCATACAAACGGGTGTTTCCGTGCAATGGTCAACTTTGTTGGGATGCAACCAGTCAACAGGGTGAGTTTAAGAAGCTGATGTGACGAGTCAGATGGTGTCTGGAAGGTAACAACTGCATGACAAGGCATTTAAAATTACGACTGATCTCTATCTGATGTGGTGCCATTGTGACTTGGAGGCATGGGACGATATTAGATGATAAATCCGACTGACGATATTTGGCTCGCCCCGTTCCATTGAGATGATATCGGACGTGTGGCTATATCGGCGCCATCATAGGAAAAGCAGCGAGATGGGTTACTAGAAGGAGTTTCGGAGAGACAAAGGGGGAGCGAGCGCTTCCCCTTGTTAAAAAAAATGTACGTGATACGGACGACAGCCAGTGTCAGGGTCGACAGCTGTGCCCCGGGCCGGAGGATATAGGATGGACAACAGACTTTGTCTGATTGATTGATCGTTGCTTATTCGTTACAAAGCCTACGAGCGCTGCGAACGTGGGAACACGCCCGCTTGCTCTGCCTCCGCCGTGTATACAACAGTATAAGTACTGCAGGGTCGCATTTGCCGGCTTATCTGCCCATTGTCAAAAGTTGACGGCACAAGAATCATGTCCTTTCCTGCCCTACCTGGCTTCTACAAGTTCTTATTTCTCTATTTCGAACCCGGTATGTATTGGCCAATAAACTACTCTATTATAGAAGCAAGTGGTAGATCAACTGAGTTGCCGGATCACACACAGCTACTACTATATACCCTGTCTTCTGGACATGGGTATCTCCTGGTGCCAGAAATTTTCATGATGAATTGATTCCGAATACTGCTCCATCCGGGACCCTCGACCCTCGGACTATTTTGGCAGTCCTACAATTAGGCAACGGTACGCCGCCTTCATTCTTTCCTCTCTCCCCACGACAACCGACCGGTGTCTTTCCTATCAGCCTATTTCTTACTCGCCCTGATAACTTCTTTGGTGTTAAGAGGGGTCAGGGACGCCCTGCCTACAAACCCTGTTGCTCAAGAGAAAATTGTGGGTCGCTTGTTGACCGCATTGGCTATTGCAGATGTGCGTGTGTGACTGTTGGCATTTCTAATTGTAGTCACTAACCGGATTGGGCCTGACAGGTATCTCAGTATGGGTCTTTATTTATATGTTTGAACGGTAAAGCCTGACATGACAATCTCTCAAGTATCGCCATTTCGTACTTGTATTTGCCCAAGGAGATCCAATTCGAACCTGCGCAATGGAGCATAACTGCTCACGGGAACATTACATTTGTCGCAGTCTTGGCACTTTGCCGGTGCGGGTCTTCTTTTTACTTGTTTCCTTGGATTATCTTCTTGATGATCGATATCAATTTACGTCTAGGCTTGCTTGGCTCAAAGGGATCGGGCGGAAGGCTTATTATTATGGGGGTGCAAAGAAGGATTGATAAGGTCTCGTGTCTGGTCTAGATGGAACACACACTCAATGATATGCCCCACGGTTAATTAGAATGAGCGGTTTTGTAATATAGGTGCAATAATGTTACCATGTCACGGTTTTGTACGTGTGACGTTTTTCGAACCGGTGAACCGAACCGAGGAGGAATTATCGTCTCCTTCACGGTGACGATGCGAACAATTCTGCCAAGGCACAGCGAACTCCTATAGACGGTGCAAGTCAGATATCATTCTCTGTCTCTCTCTTGTACTTCATCCAAGGCAACGTATCCCCGCAGGCGGTCTCCAGCATTAAACGACTCGCATACTTTTTCTATTTATTTTTCCTTGGCTTAGATAACCCCTTAAGGTTGGCTGTGTAACACATCGTGTCTATACGCGCTTGATCGCAGGCTGCGGGCGAGCCTGAGCTGCTGCTTTTTTTCTCTGGGTATACTGTATCCCCTTCCCTGTTTCTTTTCTTCGATTATGTCTCTTCTTCTTCGTTTCGCAGTCGCTCTACTGCTAGCTTTCATATTTGTGTCAGGTTCGTATCAAATGTCGTGATATACCACCCTTCTTTCATACAACCCCTGATAATTCTCAGGTTCGAGTACGGCGCCACGACCTCTGAAACGAATCGAGCATCCTTCAAACTTCGCAGTTGATATCTCATCTCGTCAGCCCAGTATCCAACATGAGTACCACCGTCGTTCGTTGGATCAAAACGTCCTCCAACATTCTGATTCATTCCGTCTGACCTTATCTGCTTTCGGCGAAACGTATTATATCCATCTACGCCCCAATGATCACCTCGTACACCCTGCTGCTCGAGTAAATTACTACTCGACTACACCATCCGGCCACACTTACTTGACCCACACGGAACCTCTCATACGAGAGACTGTGAAAGCATATTGGGGAGAGGTAGTGCCTGCGTACTTGACTGCAACCAGGTTGAAGCACGATGCCGCCAATGTTTTCCCCAGCGACAAAGACAGCCTTGGTTGGGCTCGTATCATGGTTCACTCCCACGTCGATGTCAAGTCAGCAACACCCCCTGTCCTCGAAGGCGCGTTCACTGTCAATGGGGTCACCCATCATATCACGAGCGCCGACAACTATATGCGCAATAAGCACTATCTGGACCCTCACATCGCTATTTCTGACGACCATCCTGACGCTGGTCTGGTTATATGGAGGGAATCAGATGCTTATGCTGGTCATGAAGAGGCAGAGCTTAGGATAAAGTATGGTTTACCACCAATCACGTCTCAGGCCGTGCGACCAGCGACTTGCGCGCACGACTCGATGGATTATAACACCAATTCTATGGAGAATCCTATTTTGAGAAAACCTGCTTCGTCTGGATCCTGGTTTGATGATGCTTTTGGCTATCTGCCCACTAGTCCAGACAGTGCTGTGTTTAAGCGCTCTGATGTTGCTGGAAATGGATCCAATGCAAAGTAAGTTGTATATGCTGTTGATGATTGAAAAACATCATGCTAATCTCTTCTTATCTTGCAGTTTCATTAACTATATAGGACAAACTACCGGGTGTCCAAAAGGTCAAAAAGTCGTACGTACCACGCAGTCAATCTGATTATACGGTAATGATGACCGAATGACAAAGGTGTACATGGGCGTTGCCGCAGACTGCAGTTATACACAACGTTATGGCGGTCAATCTCAAGCTAAACAGCAGATATTGACGGATTGGAACTCTGCCAGCTCGTTGTACAAATCCACGTTTAACATTTCTCTGGGCATTGTTGAACTTCAGGTATTCAATGGGACATGTCCAACTACCGCAGATCCGGCAACTGCTTGGAATGTCGCCTGCGGGAGTGTCACGCTGAACGATCGACTGTCTCTTTTCTCGCAATGGAGAGGGGCCAAAGGCGATGATGGGACAGGGCTCTGGCATCTGTTGAGTGAATGCACTACTGGATCAGAGGTTGGGATTGCGTGGCTCGGAACCTTGTTCGTATTGCTCGCAATTTTCATGGTTTAGAAGCTTATATGCAGCGCAGATGCCAAACGAGCGCATCGGGAAACTCTCCCAATGTTGTCTCCGGCACTGCAGTCTCCACTGCTGGTCGTACCGAGTGGCAAGTGATAGCTCACGAGATTGGCCATAACTTTGGAGCGATTGTACGTTTCTGATCATGAAATTAATTTATGTTTCTAATTTGTCTATATTGTTCAAGCATGATGTACGTTCTGACTTGTAACAATCTTGCTCGATTTCAGTCTCAGTCATCAATCTGTGTAGTGCACCAGCGGATGTGATTTGTCTGGTGGATGCTGTCCGCTGACTACTACCACTTGCAACGCCAATTCTGCCTTCCTCATGAGTCCTACTGCCGCCGAGACTGAAACTCAATTTTCACAATGCAGTATAGGAAATATATGTACGTACACATTGTGGTAGAGATTCTTTTGCGATTTCTAAGATGATGATCCTTGTCTTGTAGGTTCGTTGATGCTAGGTATCTCTGGATCGCAAACGGATACCTCTTGTGTGTTGGATCCAAATCCGTTTCGTCAAGTGATCTCGCTCCAAATGTGCGGCAATGGAATTGTTGAAGCCGGAGAGGATTGTGACCCTGGTTCAGGGAATAACTCTACTTGTTGTGACTCGACCACTTGCAAATTCAAGCCGGGTGCGATTTGCGATCCTAGTAGTAGCTCCTGTTGCACAAGTGGATGCCAGTTTGCACCTTCGAGTCAGGTTTGTCGACCAGCAAAGGACACGACCTGCGACACACCCGAGTATTGCACAGGAACAAATTCCACCTGTCCTGCTGATGTTACAGCTAAGAATGGTAAGCCTCGACTTCGTACCGGTAGATCTCAACCTATCTTGTTATAGGGAAGAGTTGTGGATCTAATGGTTTAGCTTGTGCAAGTGGATTGTGCACGTCTAACAACCGTGAGTCTGAATAATTTTTGTCTAATTAGCTTGTTGGTCATGTTTTATTATAATTCTAGTACAATGCCAGAACAGTGGAGCATCTATGAATCTCACGACGGCATGTCCTTCCAAGAATGACAAGTCATGCCTGGTAACCTGCCAAGATCCAACCGCGCCTAACCAATGTGTTGTTCTTCAAACGCCACTTGTCGATGGTTCTCCTTGCGGTTCGTTTATTCTTGACTTTCATTCAGCTATATTGAGTCGTCCCGTCATTTATCTGTAGGGTATGGCGGCACTTGTGCAGCTGGTTCGTGTAAAGCAGGCTCGTGGTGGGATACATTTACGGTGAGGATGTCACCGAGTCGAGATCTACGGTTTTATTGACAGTTTCATTATAGGCGTGGTACCGTCAAAACCTGCAGATATCTGTACCAGTAACAGTCGTTGTTGGCATTATTGTTCTCGTTATTATTTGGTTCCTCATAGGCTGTAAGTTTGGAGGTTGTCGCTCGTTTGAAACCCGTCTTACTCTTGCTAGGCATGATCCGATGCTGTGCTCGTCGTTCTCAACCAAAGCGCAAGTATCTTGAGCCAGCGCTGGCGAATGTTCCTCCCGCCCGTCTTCACAGCAGGACGAGGCAGAATGGTAGAATGCCTGCCCCAGTATACAGCACCCAACCATTGAGGTCTCCTCCTACTGCTTATTCACAACGCCCACCTACTGAAGGTCCACGATCTCAAACTCGTCAGCCTAGAACACTCAGCAGGGATCGCTGGGTAGACGATACGATCTACAATGGAGGTTATCGACGTTAATCTGTCATCGTCGTCACCGTCATCGTTTTTTACAACATATTTTATCCGTAATGGACGTTTAAAGCCAGGAGGAACAAGACATCCAAGCACACACATATACATACACTACACACCATCCATGAACGTCAACAGTTTTAGAAATACATTCCTCTCCGACTCTTTGCAATGTGTCTTTTCGTTCGTTGTTGTGATCAGCGATATTTATTTTTTCCCGCTTATTTGCATGTTAGCGATTCCCTCTGGTTGTCTGTTTGTTTTTGATAATGTGTAGGGTTACAGAAGCTTGGGTAAAATACAAAAATGTCATAAAGACTAGGAATGATGTCCGTTCTGTCGGAGATATTTGACAAGTGATCGCACTCTACGCAGGGTTGGTGTCGGACTGGGTTGTTAGGACCCTTTATCGGCCTCGCTAAGACGATATAGTCCAAACACCGAAGACAACGGACAAGGACAGGACAAGTACCGCGAACAGCCCACACAGCAACCGCCACCAAGCTCGTCCTGTACTTGTCCGGAACCATCATCATCTCTTGCTTTTAATTGCTCTACACATCTCTTCTGCTGCTCTGTCTCCTCTTCTCACTCTGGTGCTGAGCACTTGCAAATTTTTCCAACACTTCATTCAGCTGTTCCATGCTGCCCATCATAAGTTTTGCACACTTGTTCAACTGGACCTTCTCAAACACTTGGCACTCATCTTTTTTCACCCCTTACTCACTTTTTTCATTTTCTCTCTTCCCTTTTCTCCTGCTCCTTTATCAGGAAAATCCCAAAGTCCTTGATCAACTTCAAGTAAAGAGCCTGTCTTAATCCAAGTAAGGGGTTTCTTAAAGAACCATTAAGCACAGTTAGGGAGAATTAAGAGTACTGAGTAAAATAAAAATTCAAATATAATATTCAAAAAATATATTCTAGATTACTTAGTATTCTTAATGTTTCTCAACAGCTCTTGATAGTTCTTTATAGCTCTTGAACAGGATTTTAAGAAACCCCTTACTTGATGGAAGGAAATGAGTATAGTGCTCAGTCCTATCCTAGCGAGATAGCTTGTAAGTAGAGCTTATCTTCCAAGCAATCAATAGATCAGATAAAGGTTGCACTATAGCTAATAGTTAGCTAGCTACAACATAATGTTAGTTATGTAATTAGCTATAGTGATTACTCCTCAGTGCAATAAGAAAACTGAGGAAATAACAGTGAAAGAAATTAGCTATTTATATAGCTATGAAAGTCTAAATCGGAAGTTCGCTCATACAACTTTAGCTAAAAGTACCATATGATAAACTTGCTAAATGAGTCACTAAGAATAAAATGAGTAAAATAAATATGTTACACTAGTATCTAAGTGTCTATGTGAAATAGAAAGGAAATAAGCACTGGTTCAAAGTGTTTTAACCATTGGTTTCAAAGATCGAAAAGAACTTTGCACAAGTGCAAGAAAATATTGCAACTGATATTCACAATTATTGCAATGGCTTAGCATTTGATTTTCAACATTACTTGGATTCAGGTTCTTGAATTTTATTTAAAGTTATTCAAGTGAGATTAAGTAATAATCAAGAACTCAGGAATTTTTCTGATAAAACTGACTTGTGAAGTTAATAACAGCTGCCCATATTGACATTCTGCAATTGTATCTATTATCAAGATAAAGTTCTTTACAGGCTCAATGTCTATCAGATGCCAACACCACAATAGATTTACAGTAACTCACAAAAACCATTATAATATTTTGAACTTTGCACTTCATTGTATAATAACTCAAAAAGGAAATAAGATAGAATCATAAAAAAATTATACAATAAATGCCATCATTCTGAAGTTTATTTCCATATATGGGTTTATAAATTAATTTCCTTTTTTGCTTGAGATACAGAGCATTCTTTTAGCTAGTCTTATTGCAAGAGTTTTTGTTAGGAATCTGATCTATTTGGTCAACAACTAAAACCCAAATATCTCGAGTGAAACCTGAGGTATGGGAGATAGTATAGTTGGGCAAGTAATAGAGGGGAGAAAGAAACCAAGTCAAAGTTAAAGGGAAAACTACAGAATACATGAGGGTTTATATACTAGCTAAAATACCCTATACCCTAATAACCTAAGAAAAGGCAAGGCAGTAATAAGGCAAGGTAAATTAAAAAATGAGGAAAAAGCGAAAATATAAAATATAAAACAGGGTCCTATGATGGGAATGTTCAAATGTGAAGATATGAAATACATGAGGATAAAATGAGGTCAGAACATGTGGAAAACATGTGGACGTGAAATGGAGTGAAAGGACAGTAAAGATCAAATTCTGTGATTTACCAAGGAAGGAAAATAGGGAAAAGTCCGAAAATATTTCCTAGTAAGGAAAGGCCTTATGACGTAATAACCTCAAATTTGCGATAGGGAGCGTTCAATAGCGATGGAGATATCAAGGATTGAAGGAGTGAGTGACTGTGGGAATATTATCTGTTGCAAAAACGCGACCATGTGACAACCACGCGACGATTAGCGCATTTGGAAGGAAAGTGGCTGGAAATGCGGTATTGAAGTAGGGAGAGTTCTAGAGCACCTATCTTGATCATTCTTGTATGTATATTACCAGAATAATTCCTGCATTATTCTGACCAATGGGGAGTGATTGGTGGGAATTGTGATATATGTTCATGAATGATTTGGAATGGTGGAAGTAGGTGATCTTCTTTATCTAGAAATAGTCTGGTAGTTTCCCTGATGATCAGTAATAGTGGTTTTTTGGTAAATGGTGGTTTTTGGCAAGAGAAATCGTAACAGTTTTGTGGCTAATAAAAAAAATGTACTCAACTCATAATTTCTGAGGGTAATTTGCTATCAAATTCAGCCACAGGTCATGTGACCACTATTTCAACTTCAACAATGCATAAACATGTACAAACAACAGTTTCATCTAAACCACATCATTATAAAATCTCCACATCTTAAACTTACCATATTCTCTCTCTTCTTGATTCTGGCCATTCTGCACACAAGATATCTTCAAGTGCTGGTGTTCACCCTAGTACTATATCCAGACTTCACTCTAAATATTGCCCCCACCTTCCAAAATTATTTGGTGGATATCCTACCAAGCTTTCTTCTACTAATATCAACCATGCTGTCTATCTTATCATATCTGGTAAGATAGAGAATACTATTTAGGCCACCAAAATACTTTAGAATATCATCAACAAACCCCTCTCAACTGAAATAGTTCATTGCCACCTCAAAAAGGCTGGAATGAAGATAGTGGTAAAGTAAAAGATGCTACTTCTTTCCAAGTACTATAGGAGAGAAAGATTGAACTTTGTAATTAGTCACAAGAATTGGACTGTGGAGGACTAGAAGAGGGTAGTATGGTCAGATGAGATAAAGATCAATTGCTTGGGATCAGATAGAAGAAAATGGGCTTGGAAAAAGGTAGGAGAGGGTCTTAGTAATAGGCTAGTTGAAGGAACACTAAAATTTAGTAGAGGATCTGTGATAATGTGGGGCTGTGTTAAGAACCAAATCTCGAGTATAGAAGGAACTTCGATAGAATTCCTAAATGAGCAGAACTTGGCTTCAGCTTATAAGAAGCTGTACCCTTCACCACATCTTATTGTTCCAATTTCAAGACACAACTTAAGAATAGTAGGAACTCTAAGAAGTTGTCACAAGGAACAAGGGGAGAGGAGAGATGAGTCTAAGATGATATTCAAACTAGAGAATATAAGCAGTTGTAACTACATTTATATACTCGAAGTCTGGAGTAGACTAGTACTAAACTATACTAGTGAAACAAGAAATATATAAGATAGTGTACCACTGTGCTACATAAAGGGGGACACATAGGAGTTCTGACTGGAGGGCGATGCTAGATGGTAACTAACTAATTTAACTAAAAGAGTAAACTAAGAAACTAAATACAAGATAAATAAATGATGAGAAGAATAATTGATTACAAAGAAGGAATAGAAGTCTGAGCAGAGTTCTAGTAAACTTTGGAATAGAAACCTGACAGGCTGTATAATATGGGAGGGGTCTGGATATTTATGCAAGATTGATAGAAGGATGGATAGTGATCTTTATATTGGGATTTTGGAGGATAAACTGCAAGATAGCATCAGGTATTATGGCAAAAATCACACTGATATTATTTTTCAACAGAATAATGACCCTAAGTACATCTGCAAAAAGGCCAAAGCCTAGTTCAAAGACCATGATTTTTAAGTCTTATCCTAGCCAGCACAGTCTCCAGATCTTAACCCAATTTAACATCTATGGGAACACTTAAAAAGGAGGCTTGGAGAGTACAAAATACCACCAAAGAGAATATTAGAACTTTGAGAGAGGATAGAAGAGGAGTGGGATAAGATAGAACCCTCAGTTTATTAGGGATTGATAGAGAGTATGCCTAGAAGAGTTGCAGCAGTCATCAAGTCTAAAGGTGGCTATACCAAATACTAATAAAGTAGAGTTTTCTTTATTTCTTTTATTAGCCACAAAACTATTGTAATGAGACTAGCTGAAAGAATGCTCTGTATCTTGACCAAAAAAGGAAATTAATTATAAACCCATATATGGAAATAAACGTCAGAATGATGGCTTTCATTACGTAATTTTTCTATGATTTTATCTTATTTCCTTTTTGAGTTATTATGCAATGAAGTGCAAAGTTCAAAATATTGCAATGGTTTTGTGGGTCACTGTATATATTATGTGCTCTCTATACAACTGCTGAAGACAGTTGATTAGACTATCAGACAGGAGAGGGGGCTTGATAAGTAAGAGTAGAGAGGGTAAAACTTAGGATTCTGACTCTGAGATACTAGCTACACTATATAGGGTTTATATATATATGACTATACTCTAGGCTCTAATTACTAAGCTATCAGTAAAGAGTATAGGTCAGGAGTAAGGATAGGCCTTAGCCAGCATTGGGGTAAAGCTATTCCTAGATAAGATAAGATATCTACCTACTATCTAGTATTGTTAAGAACCGAATCTCTAATATGGAAGGAACTCCGAAGGAATTCCTAAATGAGCAGAACTTGGCTTCAGCTTATAAGAAGCTACACTCTTCACCATGTCTCGTTGTTCTGATTTCAAGACTCTACTAAGAACATGGGAACTCCAAGGAGTTGTCACACTTAAGAAATGAGGGGAGAGGAGAGACGAGTCTAAGATGAGATTCAAACTGGAGAATACAAGTAGTTGTAACTACATTTATATACTCGGAGTCTGGAGTAAACTAGAACTAATCAGTAATGTAAAACCAGTGCATACTACAAGGCAGTGTGAAACAATGATACAAAGATAGGGGAGACATAAAGGAGTTCCGATGGGAAGGGCAGTACATAGATAGTAACTTAAACTAATTAGACTAGAATAGTAAACAAGGAACTGAACATAAATGAAGAGATGGTAACGAATACAATACCGGAGGTCTGAACGGAATCCTGACGGACTTGGAATGAGATCTTGACAAGTATAATGAATAAAAGAAAAAGAAAAAGATTATATCTAAGCATAGTATTATAGTATATCAAGGTTATTGATACAAATAACTTGAGCTTAATTAGATTACTTATTATCTAATATAGGTATTAGGATAAAAAAGAGAGTTCAAATATTTTCTTTTATTGATAATCTTTTTCTTTTTATTCGATTTTATTATTTTTAATTTTCAATATACACAATTTGGCTATTACCAGTAATTATGATAGACCTAGTGGCAGCTAAGGAGATTGCTATATACCTATAGCTGATACAAGAGGTTGTTGGTTGATTTAAGAGTATTCAAGAAAGTTCAGACAATAACTAATAGATCTGAAGGACCCACTAAAAGTAGTGTAAACTACACAAATTTATCTGCAAATCTTTTACAGATAAGCAAATGAGGGCCACAATAATCCAATAGAAATCTCAAGATCAAAAAGGCCAATTATATAAGTGAAATTTCAATTTATATGGGTGAAGTGATAATAGACCCAAGATAGAGATAGAAGCATGAGATAAGAGAGAAGCTAGAGCAATATTGAGAGATATAATAATGAGAGTAAAAATGCATAATAAAACCAAATATCATAAAAACTCAAAACTCAGATAATTACAACTGGGAGAGCAGGATAATAAGCTGTTTATTTCCAAGTTTTGTACATGCTTTTTCCTATTTTAGTCTTTTATTATTATTTTGTGGTTTTAGTGACATTTCTTGATATTTTGATACTATATAAAACATATTTCTTGGCTTATTTTATTAGCAATATTTTCGCCTTTCTACTTTAGTTTTAGTTTAAAATCTATATGTAAAAGTGAAGTAATCATGGGAAATAATGCTTTTGAATAGTGATAAATTAGGAAAGAGTGCTTATTGTTATTTACAATAAAAGAAAAGTGGAAAACAGAAGAAAAAAATGAGAAGAATAGAATGGAATCAAAGATAGGAG
>QGOD01000358.1:215-32641 GCA_003313065.1 Sarcodon sp. MG97
ATGGTCCATTCTTATAATGATTGTGTTCGATTATATATCTAGATAAGGCCAGATATACCATTATAACTCTCTGGCGGTCCGCTTACTAATTATCAACTCCGACTGGTCATGCCAGCGCCTCCCCGGTTTCCTGATGTAGACCGGGTCTCGAAGAGCTTGTCTCGTCTCACAGAAGGGTGGGAGGGCAAGTCTTGTGCTATTGTTTTACTTGGAGGTATTTGTTGCTGCGTTGGAACTACGTTTTTCAAAGGGGTTGGAATGTGAAGAGTTGTCGACGGAACGTTTAACGTAAAGGGTCCCTGATCTAGTGAAGGCGCCGGTCTTATCAATAAACTTTGCTACCGCCTTCAGTCCCTTGTTAGTTTGGAATAGGATTCGGGTTGAGAGGTTTGGGGTGATGTTGCGTAGAATGTGCCGCTCGGGCTCCAATGTAGTATGTGGTTCCTGGAATTCAAAGTAGAATGAGTATCGCAGGCTGTGTCGTTATCGAGTACGAAACGCGAGTATTACTCCCCGTTGTACGAGTAGATCAATGCTTCAAACAGTGTTCGTCGACTCGAGGTATTGGTCTGAGCAGAATTATATACAACCAATTACTCTAGGGATTACGTTTCTGCGTAGAAATTTAGGGGATTCGACGGCCCTCATTTGCAATTGTGTGCCAGAGCCATCGCAATTTGAAGGAATGTGAACAACTGTGGGGCACTTACTATCAGCTTCGTTCGCTGTCTGACCGTGCTTGAGAGGTTCTCTGCTGTATCCAATCGCTTCCATACTTGTTCCGATGATGAATTTTTAATCATAGCACGCGCTGTTTCTACTCGTACTTAGTTATTATGAACTACGTCCACCGAGCCAGCGGCGGCTATCTCGCTAATAGTACCCGGTCATTTTCTTTCTTCTCCACAACAAGTGCCTATTACTCTAGGCGGTTTTCTATTGACAGGCCCATGTCGGGAAAATCTGCTTCATCAAGGGCGTCCGTTGCGACCCCTCGCCCTTCCGCGAGCTTGATCATCGTCAACTCACGGAACGAGGTTTTACTCGTGCAGCGGAACCCCAGGGCGAGATCGTTCGCTGGCATTCATGTAAAAGAACCCCATTTCCGTTCCGAAACAATCCGACTCGATTTTTTTTTTTTTTGTTGTTGATGAGGCTGACGACAATGATCTTGTTGTAGGTGTTCCCAGGAGGGAATGTCGACCCAGAAGATGAAGACTCGTACGCGATGACTGCAATCCGGGAGACCTTTGAGGAATCCGGATTGCTCCTTGCCTCTCATAAATCCACCGCATCTTCCGCTCGAGCTCCGCAATTAGATGAAGCAGCGCTAGATATTGCGCGTACCGCCATCCTCAAGCAAGAAACGACTTTCAAGCAGTTTCTCTCCGACAATAACTTGACCGCAGACACCAACCAACTATTGCCTCTCACTCAATGGGTGACTCCACCCATGATCCCAACGTCAGTAAAAATTCCATCCCTTCACCTTTCTCACTCTCCGAAGAAGAAAAAAATAAAAACCTACAATGCTTGACACAGCCGCTTCCACACCCACTTCTTCGTTACCTTCCTCTCAACATCCCCTTCCGCAGGCTTCTCTTCCGGTACCAAAGAACAGTTCCTCCCAACACCGGATAGCCGCGGTGGCCCTAGTGGCCGCCAAGAAGTCATATCCACGCGCTTTGTCCATCCACTCGACGCCCTCTCCCAGTTCGCAGCGCGCAAAGTTTCATTTATGCCGCCCCAGTTCTACCTTCTACATACACTTTCAGGCATCCTTCATGGCACAGAGAATACCCACGATCAACGTGAACGAGTGACAGCTTTGTCTAAGAGTCCATTCGGACGTATGGTTGTGAGACCACAGCCTCTGTTACCAGTGCCGAACGGCACCCCTGACGGATATCTTGTCTTGACTTATAACGGAGATGAGACCCGTGGAGGGCGTCCCGGTAGATTGCATCGTATTCTCTTCAAGCAAGGCCGGTCTAGGGTGCGTAATATCTCCCCAACGTTGGATGGATAGTGATCTCTGACGATGAGGATAGGTGCCACTTGAAATAACCCTTCAACGTAATTTCGACATTTTTTCCGCAGAAGAATTTGATCATTCGCTTTCAATTGAGTCTAAGTTATGAGTTCCATCCCTTTATGTATAAGAAATGCCATTTTACGCAGGTTACATGATTTACAGACAATACAGTATACTGTACAACGATAATGCATCTTCTGTTGTTGAAGATCTCGTGATTTCGCAACTTCAAGTTGATTCTGGCTCGTTTGTCTGCTCGTCGGGACTCTCTTCATCTTCACGCTTCTTCCTTCTGATCTGCACATACGCATCTCCACTCTCTCCAGTTGACACCGCTTCGATCTCACCACTTATCTCACCACTTTGCTCAGGAATCCTTTTTATCCTCTCCGCTTTGAGCATCTCCAAATCATGTGAAACCAATCCATGACCTGCAACTGGCCCCCAATACGACATCCCAGCAAGTGTGCCAATGATGCAAGTTCCAACAACGATGGAAAGATAAAAGCGGTACTGGGAGTACCATTTAGGCGCTGAAAACAAAACTTGAGCACCGTCATATGATTTCAACTTGGCATTCTCTTACCCCAACCAGCCATTGTAGCCCTCAAGTCGGCATACCATAACGCAGTAAAACCAACCCATTGTACGACAAGAGCCACTGTAGGCTGCAATGCCAGTGTCGGCCAACCGATTAAAATGGGAGCGGCCCCCAAAGCCAATCTTGCGTATCCCTTGGATCCCCCATATCCACTAACTATCACATGGCCTTGTCAGAACAACTTCTTACACGTCTTAGCGAAGATTGCTGGACTCACACTCCATTCCCCAATGCAAGGCACCCAAAAAGCTAAGCATGACGGCACCGTAAGTAACTTGAATGGTTAATGCCTGATCGAGAATGGTCAGCGCAACTCCTGGGTCCATATTCGACATTGAGCCGGTGACGGCAAGCCCAGCTTGCTTCGCCAGGTATATGACTGTGGCAGAGGTACCAAGATAAGGCAGGGCTCCGAGCAGACCAAAGGTCAACACCGGCTTCGGCACTGCATTGGCAACGGAGGCCGTGATGCCCAACTATACACAGAAAGTTGATCAGAATCATCTATATATCGCCGAATGGGGAGCACACACAAAGCTGTTCATCGGTTTGTTTCCTACTATACTGTCCTGAGTCAAGTTTGCAGCAGCGATAACCTTCGCAGCGTCCACAGCAGAATTCCCTACTTCTTCCTTGATGTTGAGAGCTGCATGCCCGATAGTCTGGGATCCTGGACGACCAGAAACAGACGATGCGACCGTTCTGTGCGGTTGGTATAACGTAAAGACTGTTGCCGGCCGACTAAGACAACTACTAGACGTTAGTAACAGGGGCTTGTGGACCGAGTGAAACGATCTTGCTGCTCGTGCAAACTGGGCACTGCGAAAAAGCTGGGGTGTGCGGGAGATGATAATGGTATTCATTGTGAATGACAAAGGCGCTTGAAAGTTGAAACCTGCTAATCTCCGTACTGTATTAGACCGAGTTGAATGAGCACGAGACCAAATGGACGTCATCGTGACGTGACACCAATCGTTCCAAATATAGTAATGTACTTTCCTATTTTGTCTCTGACAAACAGTGTCGGGAGATATACGAGTACATGTACAGCGTTATCGACTGAAGACGAGTCACACGACTACTTCGAAGTTGCAGATTTCAAATTTATAAATTTCAGCAGCTTGGTATATACGAAAATAGAGCAACAAATGTACGCATGGTATAACGGTGAAAGGATGATGGCGAGTTGCGCAGCGTCTCGAGTGTCCAGATGACTATATAGTAAGACAAGACGAAAAATGGATGGCGGTATGATCAAGACTAGAATAGCTAACACGACGAACGACGAATGAAATAAGTGTGAATAAGGCCTGCTGTTGACATTGATGGTATGCAGCGAACCTAGATAGAATCTATGCTAAAAATCAAACCAGAAGGCTTTGTGGGATGTAACAGCCAATCTGACAAGAATGAAAAGACAAAAAATGTGACGGCAGGTATAATCGTTTTGACAAGTCAAGTAATCAACATCGGAACCTAGATCAAATGCAAAGACAATCTCGGTGTTGTACCACGATCGAAAACTTGGAAGAAAACGAATCGACTCGGCAGCCAGTAGGGTAGCGATTTGTGAATCGGCGGTGATGGTGGCGCCAGAAATCCGGGTGAGCAGGAGGAAAGCTGTTGGGTGGGGTGTTTTACATGACTTTTGACTTTCAACCAAAGCGTATGGCAGGGCTTTTTGTGATGAGTTCCATGTGTGTGCGTGTGCATCCCTGTCCACCTGTTGTAAAAGAGCCGTGAATGTTTTTTGCAAACTCACCGTCGCTGATGTCGTGACGAAGACTTGCTTCATCACGACATCAGTATAATCACCTAGGGCTTTCCATAAGTTGAAGGTCAATACTTTGAGACAATAGGAGTTTACTTATCTAAAGTATTTCGCCAACTTGGCAAGGGCTCAAGAGTGGACAGGAAAAAGCACATGTTAAGGTGATGATTGGATTCGATGCAGCCGCCACGCTTGGTTTTTTACAGCTGAAAAAAATCAATTTTAGGTTGATGAATTTGGTCGGGTTTCTGATGTCACAATTAAACTGACCAAAATAGTCATTACACCCCGTTCTTTAGCCCAACTTTGCTTCCCATCCAGGTAGTGGACTCCAGCAAGAGCTCCGCCGAACACAAAAGCGCTACCGTCCTAGAAAGCCGGGTGACCGTTGACTTCTTCGTTATCGAAGCGGTGAGATTGTGACGCTGATTGCAAGCATTGATCAGGCTCGTCAGGCTGAAGACTAGCCCATCCGAACAATAAAAAACAATATTTGGCAATGACTTCCGAAGATAGAAAATATATAATGAACAAGAAGAAAAGTCGTCGTTGTGGTCATTCAAGCGTTTAGATCTGAAGGACATTTTAGGAAGTCTTCATTATGGATTGTATGAAGTCCTCACCATGTCGTTATGGATCCGAACCCTCATCCCATTCTTGGCTCGCCGGAAACGAGGGGGTGAGGGTTTTGGTGATTCATCTCGGTCTGAAGGGGAACAGGGTGGCACAATACGTTTGCGTACAGGATGAGATTTCGCTTTTTCAGGCGTAGGTGGCTCAATTTGTGGTTTGATTTCAGCCGTTAAGGACGCTAGATTCCGGCCACCAAATGTGTAATCGTATGGTGATATGAATTGTACTCGTAAATGCCTCCCGGTGTGACCTAAACATTTACCCTGTAGGCGAGAAAATGCAGCCTGTGCTCTGTCGATCGAAGGGAAAACAGCAACTGCGTAGGGATAGTCTTGTCTACATGCCGGAACGACGAAAGTCATGCGGGTTGCACCAAGTTCGGAAGCTTCTCGCTTCAAACGTAACTTGTCGTAGAAAACTGTGATTCGTTTGAATGAAAGGCAAATATCTCCACTGTCATCGACTACGTAGGAGAAATTGAGATTAGAGATGACAAGATGAGTGGAAGGGTTTTCTCCATCCTCCGGTAGTGGTTTTTCACATCTGTACCAATGCTTGCAGGTCCTAACATCGTATGCATTGACGTCTGCTCCATCGGTGCAAACGTGTTCTGTGGACGCAAAATCTTGATGGGCTTAGAGATAATGTGGTCAGGGACAAGGAGAGATCTATTTAGGAAATCCATACAAATGGCCCTGTGATGCAACCCCGTTTCGTCTACATCAGGGAAGAGGCCGACCATATGCGCTGTGGGAGAATATCGCAACAAACGGATATGCTCCTCGATGTCAAAGGGTTCGGAGTCCGAATCTTCGGTGGACGATGGCAATGATACGGATTCCTTGCTATCGAGAGTGAGGGGAGGTCGTGGATATACGATAGCTTGTTGTTCAGAAGATACGCTGTTCGGTTCATAATGTGAACCATTGGGAGCTGAGAATAAGACAATTGAGAACATCGGCCACGAGAAGATGGCTACTTGTAACGTACAATGTTCAAAAGATGCAAAGCCTTCATCGCTCACGGAATCTACGTCCGGGTTAGGGATGGAAAGACGTTGATTCTCTTTCACTTTGGGCGAGGGGTGGGTGGGATTGGTGGAGGTATTTCGGGTAGTAACTGTACTCTAAGTTAATGAAATTTCTAAGAGCAAATATGATACAGTTGGCTAACAGTTATCAGACAATGAATGGTCTGAGAAGCCTTCGTCTGCCGTTGTGTGTTTACCATGATTAGCAGATGAATCTCTTGCAGTAGGCGGCTGGATAGACAAATTGTTGTCGTTGGAGATGATGCTATTAGAATTCCACAGCTCAGGATCCACAGCGAGCACCAGGGACTCGGGAATCTGTACTTGGATTAGATGCCACTGGCATAATTGTAGCGGTAACATCTGGGCTTACCACGTTCATTGAATCATCAACATAACCAAGTCTTGCGGAGGTAGGGGTAGTATTGAATGTCTATAATCGAGATATTAACCTCATTACGACGTAAACGAGCGAAGAGAAGCCTACGGAGATAAGAATGGTTCCGCAGAATATTACTGCAATAGCTAGTATCGAAGTAAGGAGATTTGTTGATATAGAGGAAGTTGCAGCAACAGGGGTGTGGGATATAGTAAGAGCTCTAGGCATTTGAAGTTGCGCATGTTCAACGGAGTTGATAGCTGGAACAGTGTATCTAGTCTCTGGGCAGACCGGCAATGGTAATCCATAGAGCAGTTCAAAAAGCTGAGGGCGGGAGTGCCGAGATATTATTCCATCAATGGACTCTGTAACAGTGTCGAAAACCGGGGTGGTTGCGTAGTTGGTCCAAGTGAGGATTGCAACAAGGGCCGTGGAGACGTGAACGTTCCGTATCAGAAGAGAGACGAAAAAGACTGCACCAGTCAATAACTGGGACAGTAGCATCGCTAATAACGCAAGGGATTGATGTTTGTGTTGGGTGTTCGAGAGTAAGTTGTGTGATTAGGGGGTTTTGAATTTCAAGATTCACGGGAATTTGTCGAACCAAGGGGGTTTATATGTCATTGAAGGGAGACAAAGAAAGAGATGGGACTTTGTACTTGAGGCCAGAATGTGGCAGTTTTCGAGAACAAACTTTGTTCTCAAAAACTGCCACATTCTGACCGACTAGAGGCTGCGCGCCTCTGTGGCCACAGTGCGATCGTCGTATGCATTCTGCATGCATGAAGCCCATTGTCGCTTGCATCTGGATTTTAGAAATCCAGACAAAGGAGCCAAACATTGTGCAAAGCACCCAACGCAGAGATGCTATCATGTTGACTGGTATCCTTTATGCAAGGGTCTGGGTGGAATAGAACGTGGATTATGTTTCCACAGTAGAGCTGTTCACAAGCATAGTAGTTATCAACAGATCCTTGTCGGTGCTTGAGCAGATCAGGATAGGATTATGTTATTTGATGAGCTTCAATTCGGAGGAACAGGTTGAACTTGCCTAAATAGAAAACTTGAAGACTTTGACTAGAAATTTCAATCCCAGCCAATGGCACAGGGAGGACTCGAAGTTTTGCGGAGGAAAATCAACGGACTCAGGCGATGGAGTGTTCGAGTACAAGTTTGATTGTACCTTCACAGAATTAGCAATCGCGAGTTATATAAAGTGCCACACTCGTTCCGAAAACCTACAGCCACTTATCACAAGAACGGAGAAATGCACGTCATGGTCAGAATACTCTAGTTTTCATCAAGGGTAAAATAGACTTCATATATATATGATAGGTTCGCTCGTCGAGCAGCGCCACTCTTTGCCTGGTACTGCACGATTATAATACACAAATTATGTTGCGCAATTTCTCATCAATACCCTCGATTTCTTATGCCAATGACCCGTGTCAAATCGGTGGTCAGACAGCTTGATCTATTCTTCTCTTGTGGTGCTCCCGAGATGAAGCCAATTCTCCTGAATTCTAGTGGCTATCTCATCGAGACCCAGGGAACGCGGAGGGCGGTAGAGAAGTTCTCCAACATTCAAGTTCACCTTTGGGCAAAGATAAGGTTTTCTGCACCGAATATCGCAATCAAGAGCACGCAAGTCAGTTGTCATAAGTTCACGTGTTATGGGTTTTATATCTACACACTTCTCTTGCATTAAATGTGGCGAGGGCCGGAATAGAAAAAGCATGCGTTATTTGGTTCCTCGAATGACACGTACTTCTGTTAAATCCGTGTGTGAGGATCCATGAATTTTCACTGAGAAATCACTGACCACAAAAGTAAATAGAAAAGTCGTTGGGTTGTCTTCTTCACCAGCAAAATGGTACAACCTTCGTTCGTATTCATGGATTGTGCAAGGACCCAGGACCAACTCTGTTTCAAGTCCCGGCCAGTTTCATAGCTCTCTGGGGGCATCAATGATCAGATGCAGAATCATGATGAGTGACCCCAGCCTTGAGTTCTTCGAGGCGCGCGACCATATTGTTGGCTAGCTTCCTATCTCCAATGAATGTCTTGGAGAGCACCAGAATATGAGCGTGTGAACCAGAATCAAATATTATGTACGGATAACTGTATAAGCATCAGGCATGTGGGGTCTGTCCCAGCAGCCATAACAAAATTGAGCCTAGAATTCAGTCATAGTGTGCATTCTCCAGGACAGAATACGATATTCGCAGCGAGCTGATGGCATGTGAATGAGAATATGAGGTCGTGAGGCATCATAAGAATTTACCTAAGAGAACTTGAGGCCGCGAACCTGAAGAGGATAGGTCCGGTGAGAACCGCTTCGGTTATGATCATACTCTACTGGTTCAACCGGACTACTAGTAGTAATGCAACAACCATGGATTTCTTTTCCTTTCGCCACTCGCCTCTTGAGAGAATCCATCCATCGATCTTCGCATCCCATGGCCCGTCTGTACTCCACCAACTCCCATTGGGTGCCCGTTCATTCCCAAGGAAAGATCCCTAGTTACAGCGTGTATGCGAAGGATATCTGCAAGTCAGAACAAGATGACAGAGACTACATGATCATTCGTCTTGAGAACGGCCTACAAGCTATGCTGGTACATGATGCAAAAGCAGATAAAGCAGCCGCCAGTCTCGATGTTGCTGTTGGCCATTTGTATGACCCAGTGAGTATCTTTCCCAGCAATCATAGCCTTTTCTCATCCGACTCTAGGATGATATGCCGGGTTTGGCCCATTTCTGCGAACATTTGCTTTTCATGGTTTGTGGGGTTTCTCAACTTTGCCCTTCCTGTGTTTATTCTCTTTTCATAGGGTACTGAACAATTTCCGCGTGAAAATGAATATTCCGAGGTGTGCTGCGTTCGATCCTTCATCCTTACTCTCTGACTAGCACCTCCAGTTTCTGGCCAAAAACAATGGTGCCTCGAACGCGTATACTTCCACTTCTAACACAAACTACTACTTTAACGTCGCAACTCATGCTCTACATGGCGCACTCGATCGTTTTGGTGGATTCTTTCATTCCCCACTCTTCTCTTCTTCGTGCACATCTCGTGAACTCAATGCTGTCGACTCTGAACACAAGAAAAACCATCAGTCCGATGTATGGAGGATATTTCAGCTCAATAAACATCTCTCCAAGGAAGATCACGTCTGGAGAAAATTCGGAACTGGTCATAGGGATAGTTTATCGAAAGCTGCGAGAGACCTCAAAGTCAAAGGTTTATTAACGCGATCCAACGCGGAGGTCTCGCCGTCTGTGTCTTCTCGTGGCAGCAGTGTAAATCCTTCTCGTGTTCCATCTCCCTCTCCTTCTACAAGTTCGGCCAATAGTGAGGTTGATGCAGATGGTGGAAGCGTCGGTAGAGAGACTCGGCGACGATTGGTGCAATGGTGGAGTGAAGAATACTGTGCAAATAGGATGAGACTTTGCGTGATCGGAAAAGGTAATTCTAATCTTTGGTGGACGAATAGTACTCTTGATCCTTCGTGATAGAACCGTTAGATGAGCTTGCCTCTATGGTTTCTACGATATTCACTCCCATTGCGAATCGTGGTAGGGAGCCATTGCCCATGATTGAAGAGCACCCATTCGGGCCAAACGAGATGGGAGTAAGTTCAGTCTCACTCCTGCAAAAATCGCTTGTTTACGATCTTCGTAGACTCTTGTCGCAGTTCAAACAATTATGTCTTTCCATATAGTCGAGGTTTCTTTTCCCCTGGCCTATCAGGCTCCGCTCTGGCGGCACAAACCTGCCAATTTTTTGACACACTTTGTGGGCCACGAAGGACCGGGATCTCTTCATTCTTACTTGAAGAACAAAGGCTGGGTGACCGGTCTGAGTGCTGGCGCGCAAAACCTTACGAGAGGATTTGGAATGTTTAAAGTCACCTTGCATTTGACACGAGAAGGATTTCGTACGTGTTGTCTCTACTGATTACTTTACAGAGCTCACATCTGCAACAGACAACTATCGTTCCATTATCCTCGCAACGTTTAAATACTTGACACTTCTCCGGTCATCTTCCTTCCCATCTTGGTATCAAAAGGAGCTATCCATAATACACGAAACCAAATTCAAATTTGCCGACAAGAGGCGGCCTGATGATTATGCAGTCTGGATCTCGCAACACATGGCATGGCCCGTGGAGCGGGATTTGGTTTTGAGCGCTCCCCAGTTGGTCTGGGAATGGGACGAGGCTGGTCACGGGGAAGCAGAAGTCAGAGAGATTCTGGATACATTGACCATTGAAAGAGGCAGAGCCGTACTAATGGCGCGGGTTGAAGAGCTCAACAGTGTTTTTACCGACAAGGACTTGAATTGGAAATATGAACCATGGTACGGTACAGGGTTTTTGGTTGAGAAGTTCGATGATAACTTGATAAAAGAGGTGAGCTTGAAGCATTCTTTTTTCAGTCGGTGGTTGATCACTAGTTGTATGTTCAGGCAAACTGTCCTAATGATATTCCTGAACTTTTCCTCCCTGGTCCCAACGAATTTTTGCCTACCAAGCTGGATGTTGTTAAGAAAGAAGTGGATCAAGTAAGGATATTCTTGCCGAACATGTGTTAACGTCATCTGAATCCTTATTCGAAGCCTTTGAGGCGCCCACATCTCATTCGCGAAACCTCCATCACATCCCTTTGGCATAAGACTGATGATCAATTTTGGGTTCCGAAGGCCCAAGTGCACATTGATATTCGCAGGTATGCCATGATTATCTGCTGCCTAACTTTCTCTCCCATTAACGGACTTCAGCCCCTGTGCACATTCCTCTCCTAGAACGTCTGTTATGACAAGGTAAATAGCTTTCCGCGCGCTGGAATTACAACATCTCACTCCAGGTTCTGTTGATCAGGCTATTTTCTGACCTAGTGAACGACTCGTTGACCGAGTTCGCTTATGATGCAGACCTTGCTGGATTATCGTATAACTTCGCTTCCAATACGCTTGGAATAAGCATGTCTGTCATAGGATATAACGATAAGTTGCCGGTTCTCGCAAGTACCATATTAGAAAGAATCAAGGGGTTGAAGATTAAGCCAGAAAGGCTAGCAGTCGTGAAAGAGCAGGTACAAGTTTGCAACCATTGCCTACCTTCTTACTCATGAAACGTTATGTTTAGCTTAAACGCAGCTGGGAGAACTTTTTCTTAGGCCAGACCTACCAGATTTCTGATTATTTTGCCAAGTCTGCGCTAACGGAGAGAATATGGTTGTTGCATGAGAAACTCTCGGAGATACCCTGTACGTGCCCGTTTCCCCGATCATATAATGCTATATGAATTTGACTTGTTCGGAAAAAGCAATTACTGTGGACGAGTTGGAGAGACACAGTCAGGAGCTGTGTTCCAGGGTTAGTGTGCGAATACTGGTTAACGGCAATATGCAGAAAGATGTTAGTACCACATTAACGTTTCAACTTTTGCATTGATATATTTGTTGTACAGGAAGCTATCAATATCGCTGACATGACGGAAACAATGCTAGGCGCTTCTCCTGTGGGATCTTTGAAACTTGTTGATAGATCGCTGATCCTCCCTAAAGGTAAGATATCATATGGCATAGTATCTTGATATACATCTAATTCCCTTAAAGCCTCTGATTTTGTCTGGACGGTCCCAGTTCCGAACCCAAACGAGCCAAATTCTAGCTTAACTTATTATCTTCATATCGGGTCCCGCAATGAAGCCCGACTCCGTGTCATTGCCTCACTTCTCTCTCAAATACTCTCCGAACCTGCATTCAATGTTCTTCGAACCAAGGAACAACTAGGTTACATCGTCATGTGCACTCCCTGGATTTTGCCCGGACAAGCACAATTTGGATTGAGGATTGTAGTGCAAAGCGAGAGACATCCTATGTATTTAGAGGAGCGAGTTGAGGCGTTCCTGTGTGGTATGAAAGCTAAGCTGGAGGGGATGGAAGATGCGGAGTTCGCAGAGCAGAAGAAAGGCCTTGAGAAAAAGTGGCGAGAAAGACTGAAGAATTTGATGGAAGAAACCAACAGGTATTGGAGCCATATCGAATCTGGGCTCTTAGACTTTTACAGGGGTCAGTAACCATCCTTCACGTTGCATTTATCGTTAACCTGATTGTTCTTTTGCTGTTAGACGACAATGATGCCGATTTATCGGAGGGTGTGTCGAAGGAAGACGTCATATCATTGTTCCTTACCCAAATCCATCCATCTTCCATGGAAAGGGCCAAATTCTCTGTGCATCTTTGTTCAAGGAAGCCGCGACATAAGAAAGTTAGCCCGATCGCTTTGGAGGAGCTATCTAGGCATATGCAAGCAGTAGGTTTGAAAGAACAAGATGGATGGTCGGATGACCTAGGTGAGGAACCGACTGTGGATGTGGTGAAGAAGCATCTCCAATTAGCATTCCCTGATGAAGCCGGGGTGGAGCTGACGAAGACCATTTCTGAGTTGGTCGAGAAGTTCCCCGCAGAGAGCGATAATCAAGGCAGTTTGAAAGCAAGTAGTGTCGTGATAAAAGATTGGAAACAGTTTAGAAGCTTGTTGGAGGTTTCGGAGGACCCAACGGCCGCGGTTGAATGGAATGACCTCCCCGTATCTAAGATGTAAATGTTTTGGAGTGCGATTACTTGATTATAGTAAACTGATGGTATGTGGAAACACATTTAATGAACGACATTGATACAACAAGATGAACTGGATGAAAACTGAGTAGCAGTTTAAAAGAAGGACATACGTTCCAAGGAGAGCAAGAAGAAAAGATAGCAACGAACTTGCAGGACGAAATCCAAGGAAAAGAAAGCTGACGAGTGACTGGTCTCCCAACCCTACCAATCTACTTCTTCCTACCATTCCTAACAGCAGCCTTGCCGTTCAAAGCCAAAGCCTGTTGCTGAAGCTGTTGTTGTTGAAACTGCTGCTCAAAATCTTTGGGTCGACGAAAGAGGAGGACATGCGGTTCTGGTGCTAAACACAAGTTTAGGAATAGAGGAAACTGAGAGAATCGTGAACAATTCACCGTGGATTTCGTAGTGAACCCAACCCAAACTCTGCTGGATGCCAATACCTCGCCATTCGGAATCAGATAAAAGTCGGAGGGTACCAGATTCGTCGTTATTGAAATAAGACTTTGGGATCAATTTGAAGAGAGGCTTTGGAAGGATAACATGACGGTACTCGTATTCGTCGTCTGAGTAGCGATCAGAGTAGTGGATCCTGCAAGTAGGCAGTTTTTGTATTGACACGAGGGCATCAGATAATTATTGAGAGCTGCACTTACTTCTCGATGTATTCGTTAAGCTTGTCTGCGTCTGGTTTTTCTGATCTGTGCGCCATTTAGAGTGGAGGGCTATCGATAACCTGAGGAGAGTGAGAGCTCAGGTGGCGGTGATAATTGAAGCGTGAACGCGGTCTGTGGCTACACGTGATTAGGTCACGTGGTGTGACGCGTCCGCATTGAAATCTTTTGAGCTTTGACTCTTTCACTGGCCGTGAGACTCACTAGATTGGCAATATTATTCGCCAAAACATGTTTCAACGACATAATCCTACCTATGAATTTGGCGACGACGATATGTACGAAGATTACGATTCCTTGGCTGCACCTTCCGGTGGTCAATACGACCAATACAGTGAACACGATTATTACGATAACGACGTTGATGAAATCGGTTAGTATCCGTATCGTTTGATGTCTTTTATCTCGTTTCCTAATTGGTGTACTCAGAAAACTCGTCTCCGTCTCCGCCAGAGCGTCATAGATTAGCATACAATCATATCCCTTATCAGCAAAGACGTGTCGCAGAGGACATAGAGACTTATGGTTATGAGTTCCCGTCTGATTTAGAGCGGCACTCTGTTGCGTCGAACAGGCATTCTAGACAACAAGCGAGTATCTCGCCTGTGGATACGGGTGGGGTATAGGCATTTTCCTGATCGAATCAACATGTCTAACGGTCGTATATCAGGTGTCAACGTCTTATCTAGGTTGCCGCCGTTGAACGGATCCAATTGGGGTTCTGCGCAGCCTTTCGGTCAACATACTGCAAACCAAGCATCAGGACCATCCGTCGAGTATCAAAACGCCCATTTGGGAAATACAAGACCTGGATTTCGAAACTCTTATCATCAACCTAATTCATGTGAGATGCACATTTGATCTATTATTTTTTGTCCGACTCGGAACTGAACGCATATATAGACTCGTACCCATCGACTTCGAGTCGGCAACGGGACCTCGCGTATCAACCGTCTCCGCTGCATCCACATAACAACAGTCAAGATTTTTCCGTTAATAGAACAAGCCTACAAGACAGTCACGGAATCAGACTTCGTCCGGTATCGGATCTTCGTAAGCTTTATGGTCATTATCCAATGCACCGCTAGCTCACGTTGATTAAGCTGACGTATACCGGACAATGTTTAAATTTGGTGTTTTCAACGCTATCCAGTCCGAATGTTTTGATACGGTGCGTTTTGGTGTGTAGCGGTAAGGTCCAGCTTACATCTTGCTCGTTTATAGTTGATGTATACTGCACATAACATGGTATTTATTTCCTTTACAATTTATGTCACAGGTGGTCTAACTGTTTCGTTTGACCCTAGATCATTTCTGGTAGGGTGTCGCCGCATGCGATATTTGCGTAATCAATAATTTACTTGTTTTCAGCTCCTACTGGAAGCGGGAAAACCACTCTGTTTGAACTTGCCATCATTCGCATGCTTAAAGAGTCTTTAGATGATCCTCAGACGATAAAATGTGTTTACATGGCTCCAACAAAGGTCACTTCGTCGTGATATATCGGTCTTATCATGCAAAATAGTTATATCCCTTGTCACAGGCTCTCTGCTCTGAACGCTTCAAAGATTGGACAACAAAATTTGAAGCCTTGGGGATAAAATGTCGGGTCTTTCTGTGAAAGATTTAGACGGCACTGATCGTTCTCCTTAGGCTGCGAACTAACCGGGGACACGGTCCAATTTGGGAAAAGCGCTTGGGGAGATGCTAAGGGCGCTTCTATTATGTGAGCCAGACTATTTCTTTGTATAACTCGGACGCGACAAGTATCCTAAGCCTCTAATAGAATTACTACGGTTCGCTGATCCTGCAATTTCTGACTTCTTGAGTACCCTAATACCCTTTGTGATCGACCCTAGGGTGAGAAGTGGGATAGCCTCACAAGACACTGGTGCGAGGATTTCATCAACGGGTCACTGCTTTGTCAATACTGATGCTTTATAGGCGCGATCATGACAGTATTTTATCTCAAATTAAATTATTTCTTGTCGATGAGGTCGCTCCCACTATGGTACTTTCGAACTCCTTCGGTGGCTGACTCGATCTGACAGGTACACATACTGAACGAGTCGCGTGGGAGCACCCTTGAGGTTGTCATCTCGCGAATGAAACTCCGCGGTTCCAACGTCCGCTTCGTTCTTGTTTCAGCTACCGTGCCGAATATCGAAGATGTAGCGAACTGGATTGGTAGCTCCGATCGTACAAGTGGCGCAAAGATATTTGAGGTTTGGATTTTCTTCACCTTTCAGTTTTGCACAGTTCTCAACTCTGTTTTCATGTGAAGTTTGGCGAGGATTTCCGACCTTGTAAAATCACTAAGCATGTTCATGGATTTGCCCGCAACAAGAATCAGAATGATTTTGTCTTTCAACGCGTGCTGGACTATAAATTGTTCGGTGTTTTACAACAGCACACAGACGGGAAGCCGATACTGGTTTTTGTGTCCACAAGGAAGGGTCAGTGTCTGGCGTTCCCTCGAGCACACCCAGTATAATTTTTGACACTTCACTTAGGTGTTATATCGGCTGCTGGGCAGTTGTTGATTGATTTTGACGCGGCTCAGAAAGCCAAGCAACCTTTACCCTGGGCGAAACCAAGAGGGTAATACCTCTCCAATTAGAACAGACGGTTTGCTTACCAATATGACATCAGGTCTATTGGTGTTCGCTTCGAAGACAAGCAACTTAATCGTTAGTAAACGTTCAACATTGTTTCCGGGGCTTACCGTCGAATTGAACAGAATTGGCGGCGGCTGGTATTGGATGTCACCATGCTGGTATGAAATTTGGTGATAGAAAATCTACAGAAGACTTGTATAAACAGAAGGTCCTAACAGTTGTCGTGGCTACTTCCGTATGCATTTGGTCCAGTCTCTTATCATCATCTTGTTTCATAAGCTTTTATTTCTAGACTTTGGCTGTAGGGGTAAATTTGCGTGCGTGATTATCGAGCTCGTGCAGATTCGTTTCCTAGTAACTCCTACAGCGGCCCACACCGTTGTGATCAAGGGTGTGAAAATGTTCCAAAATAACAAAATGGTAGAATACTCGGATCTTGATATAATGCAGATGATTGGCCGTGCTGTGAGTATCACACCAAATAAGCTGTCCAATTCCCACTTATTTATGTTCACTTTAGGGTCGCCCACAGTTTGGTATTGACAGCCGTTTAACTATCCAAGTCGTTCTCTGATGCGTTTATAGACAAAGAAGGAGTGGCGATCATCTTGTGCGAATCAGAGCTTGAACGTAAGTATACAGGCCTGGTTCAAGGCAAGACCGTCCTAGAGTCGTGTCTTCATGTGAATTTGTCGGAGCATGTCAATTCAGAAATTGGTCTGGGCACGATCGTCGATATCAAGTCCGCGAAAGAGTGGCTACGTAACTCGTTTCTCTTCCAGCGATTGCAGAGGAATCCGAAACATTACGCAATCGGAAAGGGAGAATGTCAGACATGGCAGGAAAGATTGGATGAAATGGTCATGGAAAGTGTAAGGTTACTCACTGAGGGTCAATTGGTCAAGCATGAGAAAGATGTTGGTGATCAACTGTGTTTGACAGAATTTGGGGATATCATGAGCAAGGCAAGTCCTAATTGCGATACCAAATTTCCTAGCTTTCACTCATAATCTATTAGTTTTACATTAGACAGAATACGGTAGGGGCGGTGCAATATCCCTTTTGTGTAGCAATCGTGAACAATTTCTTTACTTAGATGCAGCTGATTATGGCCCTTGATTCGAAAGCCGGAGTGAAAGAAGTTGTAGGTCATTTATTCATGTGATACTTTTGTAAACTCATGCTCGTATCACAGTTGGAAACGTTATCAGGATCAGAAGAGTTCGTCCAACGCCGGGGTGTTAGTTGCTTTACTGAAGTTTTGCAGGTTTTCGGACTTGAAAATGCGTGGTGGAGAGAAACAGGTGGCACATCTTCGTATTTGAGGAATGACTTGATTACCAACGAAACCCTAGATCTATAACAAATTGAGGACGCGAGACGAAATCCGTTATACTCTGAAGAAAGTGGAAAAGACAAGAGACAAGGTCTTCATCCTTCTTCAAGTAGGTATTTCCATCTTTATGGTAAATGAACTAAGCTCAATCTCTCAAATAGGCTATTCTTGGGGGAGTATCACTAAATTCTCCGGAATATAGAAACGCAGACTCCCAACCGACTTTAGAAGCATTGTCCATTTTTCGTCATATCACTCGTATTGCAAGAGGTCCGTTCCTTGATATCATCTGTCATTTAAATCCTTATGCTTTAGCTGCAGCTGCTATTGAGGTTGCGATCGTCAAGAAATCAGGCGGCTTGATCAAGCATGGTCTTGAAGTGTTGGTCTAGTTCCATTAGGTTCCTGGGTTTTGCATACAGCTCAACTGCTGGTGATATATAGCCTCCGGTTTCTATCTGCTAAGACCTGGGAGGATCGACCTCTTGTTCTGCGTCAGATTGAACAAATCGGAGAAAAATCGTATGTTGTAGCATGTTGAAGTTGATGATAACCCTGACTCTTTTTTACGTAGCATCAAAGTCCGTATGGTGTTCTAAGATTCTTAGTGGTCTGACCTTTGCTTTAGGTCTTAGCTGAAAACGGAATCGCTTCAATATCTGCACTGAGGCAGCAGGAACCCTACAGAATCGAATCTGTATGTTCATTTGCTTTTCTCCTCTGTTTGAAATACAAAAATTTTCGAAATTAGTTGTTGAACCGCCGCTCGCCTTTCGGCTACGATATTCTTGAGTGTCTACGTCAGTTCCCACAATACAAACTGAACTTCATCCCAACATCTGTGGAATCGAAGAAGGGGAAGGGCCCCGTAGAAGTAAATTTGGATATCGAGTGTGGGTTGGTGCAAGAATTAGTCAAATCCAATCTGAAGAAAGGAAAGGGTCGAATGACTGAAATGACCTCAGTTTTAACCGTGAATTCCGACAATGAATATATCGATTATCGTAGAATCCCGTGAGTCATTTTGGTGTCTTTAATTATAGTCACGTCACGTCATAACCCCTTCTGCAGCACAAGATCGCTCAAAGAGACGAAGCGTTTCTCTGTAACCGCGCTATTGACAAAACCAAGTCAATCCGTCGTCGCGATCATTACATCCGTGCGATATTCAAGTATGAACTTCGATATTTAGCTCACATCGGTTGAAAACAGGAAACCATTGCAGGAGACAGTATTTCAAAAACCTTCAGACCCAACATCAAGGCTGATGAATATCCAACAATGGACACGAAACCGTTGACGGAAGTGGTAAGTGCGCAAGTTCGAAATATTATCGTCTAATAGTTCAGTAGGGTTATCTATTGGAAGGTATTGACGAGACATTCTGGGAAGATTTTCTGGATGAAGTTGCCACTTTGAATTCGACTGAAGGTTCTTTGTTAGATTATCACGATTGAGCTGCCTCTGATTCATGTGTCAGGAAAGGATCCGACTAAGAAAGGAACAAAGGGCATGGACTCAATCCCGTCTCATGTGTCTCAAACGTCCGACTGGAAGCCTGATCGCCTTCCCAATGGGAATTATGCGTACGTCTTTTCGTGTATGTGGTCATGATTCTTATCATCCTCCCAGCTGCAATCATCCTTGCAAGGAGAAGACCAAGTGTCGACATATCTGGTAAGCTTAAGCAGAGTTAAGTGACTAGCAGACGACTTGATACATTCCGTAGCTGTCGGGAGGGTGTTGAGAAACCTCCACCTAGGCCAAAGAGCCTCAAATCTACTTCGTCCACTGCACTTAAGCCAAACTTGGGCGTGATACAAAGCCCTGCTGTTACTAAGAAAAATGGCGCCAAGTCCAGACCCTCGAAGACTCATGTTGCAACTATTCTTGATGACTTGGATCCTCAGCGTCCACCTGAAGGTACAGCTGGCGGCTGGCTGACATCGAACAACCGGGACTTGAAGGCAGATGGTCGAGTAGCGGTCTCCTCTGGAATCCCTGCAAAACGGAAGAGACTACCTGAAAGAACAAACATCAAGTTTTCTGACGAAACGGAGATTGCTTGCATAAGTTCCTCTTCTCAACGCTCTACTGTTGAGATGCTGCAGGATATTCGACCGCCTTCTCCTATGACAGACTTTTCTGATGAAGAGATGGATGCTATCTTGCGTGACTTACCGTTAGAAGAGATCTGTGCATCCGTGGAAACTGCCAATCGCAGCGGGAAGAGCTCATCTGCCATCTCTTCGCCCTCCAGAGAGATGAATAATTGGACTAGCGATACTATACCCTCGTCGAAGCGCTTCAAAGCAAACGAAACTCGGTCGGAAGACTCGGGTTGGCAACACGCCTCTGTATCTTCCGATGAGGTTAGCACCTGCCTAGATATTCCTCCAAAAGTTGACCTCGCTTCTGATCAGACTCTGTACGAAACCCCGGTGGCCTTGGCACCACCGAGCAAAGTCGCTATATTAGACCTTACTCTGGATGAAGACGATGACTTGACCCTTGAATCACAGCCCGTCAATGCGCTGCCTAATTTCATTCCATCCGTCGCCAACGAGACGGAAGATATCGAGCAACTGGGCAAAAAAGATCAAATGTTCTATGACCCTTTGGCTGAATTCGAAGCGTGGTTGAACAGCGATGCTGTAGATATTATAGGCTAAGGAGAACTGTGTAGGCAGACTGTATTAAATCCATGTAGATTAGGATTGTGTTTGTACTGGTTCGGTGGGTACGTCTATAAAAACTTGTAATGCGTCATCGAACCGATCATCATAAGCAACAGGATGCTCTGGATTCAGAATATCCCAACCCGCAACGTCACTTCTCCACCTCAACTCCTTCTTCAGTCTCTCCGCACGAAGTTCTACTTCTGTCGGCGGAGGATAATTTAATTCTTCCTTTGTAGGCTCACGAGTACCGCGTGCAAGAGATCTAGCAGTCTCTAATTTCTTGGGCAGATCTTTGTAAAATTTTGTGCGAATCTTTTCGATCTCGTCGGGGAAGGACGACATGGATGTCTTGTAATAAGACTCTGACTCTTTACCCAAATCCAGGTCATTAGTTTTGTCGAATGGCCGCGAACATGCCATGATCAAGTTATACGCAGATTGTGCACCAGAGAAAACTTTGTGCCGTTGATTGAAGAAATCCCAGATCATATACGGTATTTGTTTGAAACCCAGGTAATTAGTGAATGGGACGAATAGTAGGGGAGGCAGCGGCGCAATTGAGTGAGGAGGGAGGTTGAGAGATGGGTGTATTTCGGAGGATTTGGAACCCTGCGCACGTGACGACGACAAAGGCTGTGGTCGCAAGTAGGGTGTAGTAAATAAATTTTTAGAAGATGGAAGCCGTGAGGCTGTAGGTAGAGGTTCGCCCTCTAGTTCACTTTCAGCGTCCGAGGTATTGTCGTGAACTTCGTCGAACCGACCATCAGACTCTAGTTCACGCGCTAAAATATCTTCCTTGTCGACGATTTCCAGCCCTTCGGTCCAACCGCGTTTCAAGCCTTCCATGAACTCTTTGAAGGTGGGACGACCAACGAGGACGATCCCTCCCTCTAGCTCTCGTCGACGAATTCCTTCTGGAGACTGATCACCGACTCTGGGAATAAAAATCTGCTTGGGGGAGTCTATGCCTGCGGCGAGACGCCTGCGTGACTTGATTTCGTCTGCAACATGATTTGCAATATCTCCATAACGTTTGCCAGTGATCAGCTCGTAGTCAACTGCTGCTGCTACTAGGACAGGCTAGAAGAAATAAGTTTACGCGTCAAGCAGGAAGAACCGATGCGAACCTTGACATACTTCCGAAAATACTTGATGCTCCGGTCAGAGTCCTCGTCATCCGGCCATTTTGAGCCGTACACACTGACTTTGCGTGGGAAGGCATGACTGTGTAACGGTTCGTTGGCATAGTGCTTGACCTTATCCACGTATTTTTGACGTATAGATTTACATTGTCTGCGGTCGTAGATGTAGCATCCAGTGAGGGAAGACGTGACGCCTATAAATATGAGCCAGTTTCGGGATGGTAGCTTGGGGCGTTTGGAAAGCCACGAAGCAGGGATTCCGGTGTACTTGAGGGCTTCTTTCAGGCCAGATTCCGGAGGTGCAGGACCATTGGAGGTCATCACCATGAAATCGCGGTTAGCTTTGCCTCGTCACTCAGCCGGCTTCACAGATGATTTTGTAAATTCGAGTCACGTGAATTTAAACTCTTCCCTTCAAGTCAGCACCCACAAGCACAAACCTAGAATTCAATCACAGGCTGCTGCTTATCCTTTTGCATGTCTTGATGCAATAAATAAATGTTTTTTTTTTTGCCTCCCAGAGCTTGTGATTTGTATCTGAATCAGCGATAAGTCATGCATCTGCCCCGTCGTGGGATACTAAGCAGCACTGTAACAAGGACGGTGATAGGGTGTATTGTTATATGTATTCACCAAAGTTAGATTCCCAAGTCTTAGGAATGCTGCTGACTGCTCTGTCAGAGCTCCATTCGAAAAAGATGGATAAAACCTAACAGATAAACATGTGACGTGAAGTCACTACACATTGCAAAACAGACTGTCCCCCTAGTATTCCATAACTACCAAAAGTTTCAAGTTCAACCAAGAGACGTGCTCGCAGAAGACTCCGGATATATGGCAGATACCCCACAACCACCTTCTCCGAAGAGACCCAAATTCGATTTGGACGAACCTTCGGAAGACAATGCAATCGTCGCGCCATCGAAAGAGGTGGGTCCAGTTATCAAAGAATTTAATGAGCTTCTTATCATCCTATCGCGTCAGATCGTTCCACATGAATGTTGGATCAATCTGATCTTTACTTGGTCGGGGAAGTCATTTGCATTGGATATTGCGGAGTCGGACAGGTGCAGTTTGATACGTGTCTGTGTGGGCATTTCAAGTCTCACGCTCCTCACCGAAGGGTTTATGATTTAAAGGCTGCCTTGCGTGAGTTGACTAATGTGCCAGAGGAGCGTCAGAAGATTTTGGGCCTGGTAAAGGGCAAACTACCACCTGATCAGGAACGAATGTATGTTGGTCGTCGTTATCTGAATCACCGCTATAGTACAACATTCCCGTAATAGCGGTGACCTGAAACTCGTCAATGGGAAGAAATTCAGTCTTGTTGGGACACCTCAAGGCGACGAGATCAAGGATCCCTCACGTCTGTCGTACCCTGTTTCTCACTTGGGCTTTGTTGGTTGATCTCGTCACTGTAGAGCTGGAATTCCTTCCCGATGTCGTGAATGACTTGGATTTCGACTTTACGGCAGATCCTGCTGCTGCTGTTGCATATCTTAACGATCAACGCAACTTGCGGAAAGTTCGGGAGTACTCCAAGAAGTTGCAACTGAACATGATTCATCCAGTACGCGAAGGCAAACGGCTATTGGTTCTAGATATCGATTATAGTGCGGGAATTATATATTTCTTGTTAACCATTCAGTGACACGCCAGTCATTCCAGCCATCCTCGATACCAAGCCACTGACATCGGGAGCCTTGCCACCTGCGGAGTGTGCACGGCCTGGACTGCATGAATTTCTGGAGTCGATCTATCCATATTACGACATATGTATTTGGTACGCTTTATGGTCTGTCCTATGTCTCGTGCACCGATCATGCCAATACCTCAGGTCACAGACGAGTTGGGTGTGGCTAGAGACGAAACTTGTGGAGCTCGAGATGGTAGGATCTGATAAGAACTACAAGGTTGCTTCTTCCTCCTTATTGCGCTATTTATTGTCGACCGGGCCTTTTGTTTGCCAGATCTCGTTCGGTAATAACCACAGATTACTCAGCCGTACTTTGGATTATTGATCGGACCTTGCAGTTTTGGACAAAACATCTATGTTTACTGTTTTCTCACAAAGGGCAGGTAAGGAGTATACACACTCTGTGAAGCCTCTCCAGATCATTTGGAATCATCTACCACAATTGTATGTCGATTTCTTTCTCGTGTTATTATTATACGTTTAACTCTCCTTCAATAAAACAGCGGTGCAAAAAATACAATCCATGTTGATGACCTTGTGCGTCGAAAAATTCGATTCCGAGCCCTCCAATTTCGCTCAAAGACTCGCTTTTTAGGGCAGAAATTTTGCCCTCAACCCTGGAGAAGGCCTCAAAATTCACGCCTTCAAAGGAGCCCATACGGAGCAAGCTAGGGAAGATCGAGAGCTGGACCGAGTCGGGAAGTATCTAATACATATTGCAAGGAATACCGAAGACTTCACTACCATTGATCACAAGGTGAGCCTTTTGCTATTATCTCACACCAATGTTACATGGCTGTACGGAAACGACGCTCACCGTTGCTTTAAGGATTGGAAAAATGTTGTTCGTCGCTTACCCCCGTGATTTCAGTGCTCGAAAAGCCGTCTTTTGAGGCCTATTTTTTGCCATACTTGTTCTATCGGTCAATACGTCAAGGTTCACGCCTGGGACGTATAATTTAAGTTCGGATTCATCTAGCGATTTGTACTTCAAGCGGACACTATGTGATACATCTACCAAATATCATACATTTCCGATGTATGAGGTGGAAGGCTACGTCAGATTTTAACGTTAAGCTTCAAGCATTACGACGCCGTCTGCTACGACGTTGAAGGTCAAGAGAGAGGAAGGAGCTATTGTACGATTAGAAATCTTGGTATGTTTGATTAATGAGGCAAGAACAAACCAGATATCGAGCCATGTATATGCTTTGCACTCGTGGGTTGGGGACGAGCTGGCATCAAGATCTGCTGGACCTCATCGTATGACCAGTTACGCTCGGCAACGACTACTCACAAAAATAATTTTCCAATGCAAAATAAATGACAAGGATTTTTCAACGGAAACTTACCTGATAATAGTTCTATTTTCGGAAGGCCAAGGTAGATCTCGGCCTGTGACAATGTTATCGACGTATAAGCTTTTGAAATCAAGTTGATAGTTCGCAGCCTAAAGGCATCTGTGCCCCAGAACAAAAATTCAGAGATGTGATACGTGTATGAATGTTAGATGCTTGCCTATAAAGGTAGCGATCATAGGTGGGATGAGCCCACTGAGATTTGGGGCATCGTTGACGAGGTTGACGAGAGCGTTAGATCGGGCATAAACCTGTGCATGATTTCGTTCCCAGGCGGCAGCAAGCAAGCTGAATAATGCTTGAGAAAGAGGATGGACGGATAAGGAGTGCGGTAGACGAGTTATTGCATAACGTGCTGGTGGACTGATCAAGGATATCCAGTCAGTATCCGAGGGTGAAGACGAAGCTACAGATATATGCGCACAGGTTATCAATGATAAGATATGAAAGGACGAGAGGGGCTATAAGCAAGAAACGAGCCTCTTCTGCGTCGTTTTCAAACTGTTGTGGAGATGGTAGATTAAAACAGCGGTGTGTAACGGAGATCGCTCGGATGCTCACACGCAAATCAAACAATTCAGCGGTGTTGATGAGTTCTCGGTAGTTCCCATCTGCTCCAAGTGAAACCAGTGTTGGAAAAATATTGTGGTAGACTGTGTTATCTACTTCTGGTGGGGGTTGAGGAGGTTCAGCTTGGTTCTGTGTTGTAGGTGATTGGACAGGTTCGGTTAAAGCGGGCGGAGCAGACGGTTCTGCTGGTGCAAGTGATTTCTCAACTTCTGGTATTTCCTCGAGGGGCGGGGTAGGAGGTCCATTAGTGGACATTTTCGGTGGGTGTAGTACGTACTAGAAAGCTTGAAACCACTTCCTTTTTCGGCTAGCGGACTCATAGGCCTTTGTTAGGTCTTGCTCTCACCGCATTCATTTCACTGCTGTTATGGAGGCCTTTGAAGAAGATATTGAATCGATTCTATACATGTGTCGAGAGGTATCAGGTCAGGATTGTCATGTTCAATGCAGACCTGGATTGCGACCGGAATCGTGTGTTTTTGATAGTGTTCAAGATCCCTCCACTCAAGAAAAACGAAGGACATCGTGCTCAGGAATGGGGAGACCTAGGTAACCCATTGTGGAAAGGCAGATTGAAGGTTATCGAAAAATCTGCTGGCGCTACGATTCTGTTCGAGGATCCCAATACAGGTACGTTGTGTTATATGCTAATACAAGACCGAGATTTGATACGCGAGTAGGCGAACGTACGACCAATTTCAGCGCCTGATACATTGCGTTACTATGGCTGATGAGATTTCACAAGTATTTGCTAGCACTGAATACGATCCGGCGAAACCATCGATTGAAGGCGTTCTTGATTCTTCACGATATTTCGTCGTCAGAGTCGAAGATTCCGGGAGGAAGGCCTACATCGGTATGGGGTTCCTCGAACGCTCAGATAGTTTTGATTTCAGTGAGTACGAGGATTGCACGAGGTTCACCGTCAATCAATCTTATCGGTCCTTGCTTCCAGATGTTGCCTTACAGGATTACACAAAGTACGGCGATCTCATTTTCCTTGTATTTATGGTTGCTTCATACCACCCCGCTTCTTTGATGCAGACGTTGGAAGGCTCGAATGAATCCGCCATCACCGACGTCAGATAAGCCATCTCCGCACATACCTGCTGGACCGAAAAAAGACTATTCATTGAAAGATGGGCAGACATTTTCTATCGCGATCCCTGGTCGAGTTAAAGCGCAAAATAACGGTGGGATCGATTTATTTGGTTCTGGGGGCTCATCTTCATCGTCTGGCGGCATCCCGCTTCTACCCCCTCCACCACGTTAAATGGCGTGGCTTGACGTTGCTGTAGCCTGTTAGAAGGACTGTTTATGCTATTATCCATGTGTGTTTCCTTATCTCTCGATGAATCGAAACCTTCTGGAAGTTTTGTGGGTTTCTTCTACAATGCGAATTTATGAGTTCTTAGCACGCTGTGTTTGTTGCCGGGTCTTGACCCCAGCGTTTCTTGGGCTGTCAATGCCCCCCACTCCATCTGACTGCTCCATTTCATTTCTTTGCAGGATTAATCTCCAAGAAGAGTCCCTGTCAAATTATTTTTGATCAGGTTTGTCTTGAGTCCCTGTCGAATTATTTTTGATCAGGTTTGTCTTGGTCATCAGGGTCTCCGCCGACCGGTTGGATTTGTATTCGACAAGAAGAGATAAGTGATTATGTCGTTTCTGCCAGCTTTCTTTCTTGGTGTCTTATCCCCTTCTGATCGAACGTCCAACCGTTATCATTGCCATTCTCAAGGTTTGCATAGGTTCGAGGCCCGGTGACCAAACTAGCGCTTTATGAAAAGCAATTTAAAAGATGGAAATTTCAATAGTGGGTGCATTACGGAAGAGATAACTATTCCAATGTTTGTGTCAATTTTGAACGCTTTGTCCGACTCACTCCGACATCAATTTTGTTATCCTGAACGTCTAGAGTGAGGCCGAAATATGATGGATGTTCTGCGGCAATCTGAAATGCAACAGAAAGTTCACGATTCGGTCTTGAAGCGCGCAGGAAGGCATAAATTTAGAGAAGAAACAGAAAAAACATATTAACTGAAACTTTTCTTACACCTCCATCCATCCTCTTGAAGTATGTCACTCCGCGATTTAATATGACATGATCAAGTTTGTTTCACCCATGCTGTATTGCGGCTATGATATAAATAGGCAGCTCGGGAAAGAGAGAAATGAGGAGAATTGCAGTTTGATCACCATCTGCCAGTAAGATTCTCCGACGAAGAATTCCGACAAGTCTGGACAGCGTCCATTTTCTTGGTGGGTCATGTTGTCCGTACTTCCTTTCGGCGGTGGCAGAGTTGAGCTCGACCCTGAGCTTGCGAGGTTTGATGCGGCCTCTCAGAGTTTTTTCGGTAGCTGCGAGCAAAAAGACCTTTACGCAGAAACAATTCCTGTAGGCCTTGGTCATGTAATCAAGTAGCCGGTCTACAGAGTATCGATCAAGGAGACGAACCATATTGGGCTGTTATGAGATCATTGCGGGGGGGAGAAATAGTAACCCTCGGATCAGCCACTGTCACACTATATTGTTCGGCCCCCGTGTGCCATATATACAAACCACAGAGGTTTGTGTCACTTCATATATACTCGGCATTTGGATGTGGCTATGCAGTAGGTAGCGTCTGCACATCCATTCGAGCAGCGGTGGGGAGGTGTGCCGAAATCGCCTTTGAAGAACGTTTCCAGAACGCAAGTGGAATGAGTAACAAAACGGTACGAGGAGTACTGACATCCACCCCCCTTTTCACATTGATGTAGTAATTCTGAGACGCGGAGGCCGGATAGCTAGGAGCAGACTCAAATCACGTACTTCAAGTGCAATATCCTGAGATCCAGACTCTTTCTTTTCTGCTAAATAGCGAGGCGAAATCCACATCTGAGCTAAAAAGACATTGAACAAGAGGTCACGAATATCGGGGGTAGAATGCAATCGTGAGCCAGTGCATGGCGATAGCTTCCTCCGGTATCTTCACTTACTGACTTATTCCGTCCCTACACCGCAGCCATTGTCAGGCCTGAAGCTTGATGTTGGGGTGGAGGCTCTACCTGGAACACGGTGACAGTAGCTTGGTAGCCCACTTCTTGAGCGCAATCGTCGTCTGAGATTCTAGACTCGGAAGAGATGCTGCAAACCTGCTGGAGCTGAACTGAATGAGGTGTCCCGCAATATGGATACTTCCAGAGTCCGGTTGTGAATATATAGGGCCCAGCCCAACTCTGCCAGTTGCACAAGTAACAATGGTCAGCAACACTGAATAATTCCTGCAAGGGCAGAAAGGTATTTCAAGCTCATTGTCAAGTTCTTCAGCATCAGGCTATAGGACAAACAAGGATACCGGTCTCCATATGGCCCAAAAACAACATCGGAAGTGCGTTCAGGAGATTGTGAGGGGTCTGAGACAGTCCAAGTATCTAGTTCACAAATGCCAAGTTACTATGTTTGCAATTTGAAATTCCATTCAATTCTGATGGACTGAGCAGCTGTGGGTGTTCTGTTCCTGGTGGCGAGCCTCACGTTCAGTGGTCTACTGTCTTTTTCTCTGGTACAACCAACGGAGTAGCCTCCAATTTGTCTGCGCCATTGCGGCGAATATAGTGATCACAACATCGACAACCAGCGCTTATGCATCGACCTTTCGGCATTGAACAAGTCATCTCCTTTACTATGGATTGATCCGCAAAGATAGTAACGGCAACAACTGCTGGTGGAGTAGTGTCGAGGTTCAAGCCTGCACAGGCTGAGATGCGCTGAAAGGAGACTTATCAGAGCCGTTAGAGTCAAACAATACCATCTTCTGAACGAATGGCAGGTGGTCGGTGCCAAGCTCTGGTGATATCAAGGCTCTTCGAATTTGTGATGAAGGAGCCGGAAGTTCATTTACAAGACGGAATTATTACAGTTACATTATCGGAGTGGTGTATAGTCTAACGTGGTCCATGCCGGCATTATTTATTCAATTCCGCAGTTCGAGCACGCAGCTCATCTCGACTCTATTGATGGAAGGTCATCACAAGAATGTTGCACGACAACATGCAAGACTTACGGCTGGCTGTTCGAGGCTGTTGATGACATCTTGATTGGGAACGTAGGGACCTCTAGCGTGATAAGCCTGAAATTCAGGTTTACTATTCAAGCCTGCGCCTAGTTGGGGACCTTCAAGGTCTCGAGGATCGTTCGTTCTCTGTGCGATGAGATACTCATCAGCTTCTGGGCGCGTAATGGATGATGCGGGAAAAACGTACGGCAGGGTGGGGTTGGATGGAAAACATGGGTTCAGAAGACTCGGTCGTGTTGCTTGTGGATTTCTCGTCTGTGTTGGACATGGTTGTAGAAGATATCTAGGAGCAGTAGAGTCGAGGAAATCCATCGATGTTTTTATATACTGCCTGGGTGTGACCCCCTTTGTGGAGCTGCGGATAGCCCAACTACTGCGTGTGACATCGCAGTATGTATCAGCCGACAGTCTGAGGGTTCCCATACGATACACAAGAAACGCTCAACGACTGGGCTCGTTGCCGGAAAATCAAGCAAAAAGTTTGCAGTCACCGTAAGGGATCTGTCACTCGCAGCAGTCGTCAGCCCAACTTTCTTGTCGGATACTTGCGGAATTCAAATAACGTGCTCAAGCTTGCACTTTGCCATTTACAATCACAGTCATGTTGTCTAGCGTCCGTCGTTCAGCTCTACATGCTGCACAGAGGAGGGCCGCTGTCTCCACCGTCCCAGTCAGCCGGAGGACCTTGATTCAGCCTTCTGGTGCCGACAGAGCCAGTGTCGTTGATGTTCCGTCCACCTATCAGGATGATAATTTGTTTAGTCCCAGGGCTGGTGTGTTTTTTTTCTTGGCTTTCGTCCACCGCTCAGAGAGCTTCCGTTAATGCTCTACTAGATATGCTCGGTTTCAAGCTTGAGATGCCAGTTAGGGAAGATTCGCTGAAAGACAAGGCTCGGCCAATTTACTTTGATATGCAGGTGCGACTCTAGTAACACTGTGTTAAATCTTTGTCAATGGCATTATAGGCTACCACCCCGGTCGATCCGCGAGTACTGGATGCCATGTTGCCGTACCTCACGGACCAATACGGGAACCCACACAGTCGTACACACTCATACGGATGGGAGGCAGAAAAGGCTGTGGAGGAGGCAAGAAAGGCATGTAATCTATTTGTTTTCTGGGCTGTGTGATTCATAACTGTTCCTGCAGCACATCGCAGACCTTATTGGGGCAGACCCAAAAGACATCGTTTTCACTTCTGGTGCTACGGAGACCAATAATATGTCTATCAAAGGCGTAGCTCGATTCAACAAGGAGAAGAAGAGACACATAATCACGACACAGACTGTGCGTCGAGTTCCTTGTCTTTGGGTTGAATTAGTCATACTAAGAGCGTGCGCTTACAGGAACATAAATGTGTTTTAGACTCCTGTAGAAAGCTCCAAGAAGAAGGTTTCGATGTAACGTACCTGGGTGTCCAGCAGAATGGCATCATAAGCTTGGATGAATTGGAGGCCGCCATTCGCCCTGATACTTCACTCGTCTCTATCATGGCCGTCAACAATGAGACTGGTGTCATCCAACCAATCAAGGAAATCGGCGCCATAGTTCGAAAACATCGCGGTATTTATTTCCATACTGATGCAGCACAAGCTGCTGGAAAGATTCCTTTGGATGTTAACGAGATGAACATTGACCTTATGAGCATCTCGGGACACAAGCTATATGGGCCAAAGGGCATTGGTGCCGCCTACGTCAGGCGGAGACCTAGAGTAAGATTGGAACCAATCATGAGTGGCGGTGGGCAAGAAAGAGGGTTGAGAAGTGGGACAGTGCCGACATCACTGGTTGTGGGTATTGGAGAAGCTGCTAGAATTGCCAAGCTAGAAATGGCGGTGAGTTTTCTTTTCTGTAGTTACGGGAGCAATGATGAAAGTCGCACGTATGCTCTGTCAAATGAGTCAATAGAGCTTAGTGGATACGTAACTTGGATTTATCTTCTCGTTACTATCCGGCTAGGCGGTGATCTTTCGTGCAGGGGTACCGAGCTCTTGTCGTTATCTTTTCTGTTTGTGACTGCGATTTTGATCTATTTTTGTTTAAGAGGGATCACGCCATCGTCTCAAGACTTGCCAATCGGTTGATACAGGGCGTCACTTCCCAAGTGGATCACATTGTGCGTAATGGCGATGTGAATGGATATCCTGGTTGCGTGAACCTGAGTTTTGCCTACGTCGAGGGAGAGAGCTTGCTGATGGCTTTGAAGGTAGGACCTTTGTAGCAGAAGTTAACAATAGCTGATCAGACTTTTTAGGACATTGCTCTTTCTTCTGGTAGCGCTTGCACCTCCGCGTCACTAGAGCCTTCATACGTTCTTCGTGCACTTGGTGCTGCCGAGGATATGGCCCACTCATCCTTACGTTTCGGCATGGGTCGCTTTACGACAGAAGCTGAAGTCGATTACGTCGTTCAAAAGATCGTGGCTGTTGTGCAAAGACTACGTGATATGAGGTGAAGTCGTAAGAGCTATCTAAGAGGTCCTAGTCATTAACGATATCTTTTCATAGCCCACTCTGGGAGATGGTACAAGAAGGGATAGACATTAACACTATCGATTGGGCTCAACATTGATGGAGGTGTCGCTGTGTTCTAAGTTAACATCCGAAAGTTACATGTTGTGTTGTATTCTCCCTACTTTTTCTTGCTTATCTTACTTCTCGCTTGATTCAATATCACATAATCCATACAGGTCGAACTTGACAGATTATTACAACTGCGTGTTAAAGCTCATGTTCTCAGGATGTTGATATTTGAGCTGTCTTCGAATGAGCAAACCAGATAATATTTCGACCGCTATACTGAACACCCAGCTTCGGAATTTTGAGGTAACTGACCCAAAATACAGTAAGCGTGAAAAAGGATATGAAATTTGAATATATAATCTGGGGCAATTGCCGTGCATGGTCTGTGCGCACCGTTTTAAGCCCCGAAATGCCTTGAAAGGCGATCTTCAAACTCCGATACCACAACTCTTTTCCTCTTCCACCATGGCTCGTCGATTGTACTTAGGCCGTGCGAGCTCATTGCTTTGTTTCAACCTCGATAACATCCTTATACTGTGTTTCTTGTCAACAGGTTTACCTCAGGATGCTCGCTCAGAGGATGTTGCAAAATTTTTTGATGGCTACGGACGAATTGTTGATGTTCGTGTCATGACTGGTGAGTTCAACTTGAAGATCATAAGTGATCTGTGCTAATTATCAATTTCCTCAGG